>JAODLL010021032.1:0-25893 GCA_026546735.1 Forbesichthys agassizii
GGCTCTGTAGCGTGTGTGTGTGTGTGTGTGTGGTGTCACTGGTTCTCTCCAGGCTGGTTCTGAAGCTCTGTAGCGTGTGTGTGTGTGTGTGTGTGTGTGCGTGTGCGTGTGTGGTGTCACAGGTTCTCTCCAGGCTTGTACTGAGGCTCTGTAGCGTGTGTGTGTGTGTGTGTGTGTGGTGTCACAGGTTCTCTCCAGGCTGGTACTGAGGCTCTGTAGCGGTGAAGTAGTCCTCCAGGAAGGACTGCAGGTACTCAAAGGTGTGCCTCTCGTCAGCATCCCGCCGCCAACACTGCACCATGAGCTCGTGGAGCGAGCTGGGGCAGCCCGGTGCGCAGGGCATCCTGTAGCCCCGCTCCACCTGCTCTAACACCTCCCGGTTGTTCATGCCTGGGGTGGAAAACAAACAGTTTGTGGGACGCAATTCAGTGTGATTCAATGCAAAAGGTCAAATCAGTTACAGGTGTATTCCCACATAGATCAATTACGATCAAATCTCTCCCAAACCACTGACTGTTGCAGTTCCCTTGAGCAAACACATTAAGCCTTAACAGCATCAGTGGGTTTTTTTAGAATCCACAAATACATGCAGGCAGCCCCCAGGGGGCAGTGTCTACCAATGCAATCCCCCCAAAACACAACCTACCAGACCTCACTGCTAAGGACTGAACATAGTCATATTATATATTAACATATATGTTATTTCGTATTTATATATGTTTTTCATGCAGTATATGCTGAGTTGATAGTACAATATTGATTTAATATTGATTATTCACATTTTCCAATTGTCACTTCCCACCTATACATTCACCAGGACTCGTCAGTTGGCACACAGTGAAGTGTTATTAGTCCACCAGATAGCATACTGTAGAACTAAATACAACATATATGTGTTGTCCGCATGCTGTTTGGATGTGAAGTGATCATTTATTAGCTCCGCACACAGTACAGTAAGCTACAATCACTAACAATCACTAACAATACTGAGTAACAGTTTGTTCATTTCTGTTTCCACTGAAAGTGTTCAATATACAACTGAAAGTGTTTTTCCACACAAGCCAACTTGTATGCCAATGCAAGCCTCCAAGAGGAGTTAATCACAATGGAGGCATGTTTTATACAGTATAGCATACACCAGATAGTGTGTGAACCGGGGAGGGATATGACATTGTGCTGTACCTGGGTAGGGCACACGGCCCTTGGTGATCAACTCGGTGAGGAGGATGCCGAAGCTCCATACGTCTGACTTGATGGTGAAGCGTCCGTACAGGGCAGCCTCTGGAGCCGTCCACTTGATGGGGAACTTGGCCCCTGACCACACAGCAATCACCAAGTTACACATTTCATCCGAACGCTCACAGACTGCATACGCAGAGCACAACATAGCATGGCTGCTGAACCAAGAAATAATCATATTTCAATCATAAAAAGCAATTTAATTTATACGTTTGGTTTGTCTTATATTTATATTTTGAATTGAGCCTCTTGAAGTCTCCAGAAGCATTGTGCAATCTTTTATGGGGTCACACCCAACCCCCAGTTTGAGACCTTATTCTGGAAACAGTGATCAGCGTTCACCAAGATGGACACGTTTTTAAACAAACAAGGGAAAGGTTAACTATTGATTATACAGACCATGTGCATGGGTACACACACACACACACACACCCACGCACACGCACACGCACACACACGCACACATACTCTACACTCAAAAACATGCAGGCACTGCCTCTCACCTTGTCTTGCTGTGTACTCATTATCTTCAATCAATCGAGCCAGGCCAAAGTCAGCAATCTTGCACACTAGATTGTCGCTGACGAGAATGTTAGCTGCACGCAGGTCCCGGTGGATGTAGTTCATCCTCTCAATGTAGGCCATTCCTGCTGCGATCTAGTCAGTAAACACATGACGAGCACCAGCCAGATGAAGACAGTTTGAGTTTGGTTGGCGTGCGTGTGCGTGTGCGCGTGCGCGTGCGTGTGCGTGTGCGTGCTGAACAGACCTGTGCAGCCATGTCTACCAGCTGAGGCAACTTCAAATTCTGTCCCTCGCCATCTTTCAAAAAGTCCAGTAGACTTCCTGTGTACAACAGAAAGTGCATGATAATAGTTGCTGTGGTTAACACCAACCCACAGTGCATTTGCACCATATCTGCACATTACGGTATCTGTTGTACCCTTCACAGTTTCATAACACGTTATACTCAATCATAGAAAAATGTCAGAAACCATAGTAACAGAAAATAAGGCCGTTTATAACCGGTTTATGATAAGTGGACATTTTCATTTAAAACTTCACTGGAGCTTTTTTTATGTTGCGATACAGTGGTATATTGAACTTCCTCTTATTTTCTTTGCTAGTATTATTCACTATCCAATTCCCCTTGTGGGGAGGTGGGGGAGCAGAAACAGAACATTTCCTCTAAAGCAGGTAGGGATTTTGCTTCCTTCCCAGTATTCTGCAGGGTGGATGTTTGCCAACACAATAGCTAAACCCTGGTGTTCCTCTTGAAAAACCTTAATTTTACTCAAACACTTCCTTTTCACTGCAGAGGGCAGCAATGTCAGTCTGTAATACCTCTCTATTGTCTTTCATTACATTACTATTCATGGCATAGTATGTATGTATGGTGTTTCTGACAATTAGAGGAAAATAACTAATTCCACTTGTAGATTTTGCATTTATACTACATATTTAAAATACTTACAAAACCACTCAATGGCATATAGCTGTATATTTAATGTATTATTGTATGCATTAACATTGTTCACTTCATTTATTTTTTATTTTTTGTGGTCTCTGATAGGCATTACATTGTAATATTGTAGTATATGGGTCAGCTATTGATTTTGTTTTGACTATCTGTTGTTCGTCAATGAGTCTAAAGCCCAGATACACTGCAAGCGACTGGAAGCGACTAGCAGCGACGAGAGACAATTGCATGTCAATGTGATTCAGTGACTTGAACCGACGACAGGCGAAGTAATGGTCGGCGACGCGAAGTGGGCGGGTACCGAATTAAACTGATCTCAAATCCAGGCGACGCGATTGAGGCGACTACCAACGGGAGCTAAGGATACCGTTGATTGACAGATTGACTTAAACATTTAAAGTGGGAAAGATACGAGAGGGATACCTAGGCAACCAGAGTCTGTAATGTAAACAAGCAACCAACTTTCAGCGACAAAGCGGTGGGCGACAAGAGGATCGCTTGCAGTGTGTCTGGGGCTTCAGAACCATTTCTAACTCTTGGAGGAATGGCCTGTTTAAATCCATTTGTAATAAATATATCAATATATTTCCCACCTACTAATGCATTGTATTCTATTTGGCATTTGTGTCGTGAGCGCCACAGTTTGCTTGGCAGCGCACCTTGGCTCATGAACTCTGTGATGATGTAGATGGGCTCCTCTGACACCACGGCATAGAGCTGCACCAGCTTGTCGTGGCGGAGACGCTTCATGATCTGAGCTTCCTCCAAGAAGGCCTCGGGAGACATGGTGCCCGGCTTTAGAGTCTTTACCGCCACCTTGGTGGTGCCATTCCACATGCCTGGCACACGCACGCACACACACACACACACACACACACACACACAGACCGCCTCTTAGCTCACGCACACTCCCATCACCACGGAGAGAGAGAGAGAGACACACACACACACGTAACATTCATAGGAACACGAATCACACACACACACAGACGCGTACCATTCATAGGAGCACGACACACACACACACACACACACACACACACACATACACAGACCACCTCTTAGCGCACGCACACTCCCAGCACCAAGGAAAGAGACACACACACGCGCGCGTGTACAAAACACACACACGTAACATTCATAGGAGCACGAAACACACACACACATACACATACACACAGACACACACACTCGCGTACCATTCATAGGAGCACGACACACACACACACACACACACACACACACACACATTCACACACACACAGAATTGTATCTCTGACATGCACGTGGATAAGCATGCATGAAGGACAGGGAGGGGTGGGGTTGTAGGGAAGGTGCAGGTGTTGGGTGGGGAGCAACTCAATTGCAGACAGACAGGGCTTGCCAGCCCACTTGCATCTGGGACCACCTTCGCTAACAGTTTGCTCAAAGGTGTAATATAACTGCATCTGGTGTAATATTAAATGCATCCTATGCACATACAAGAAAACCAAGGAAACGAATGATTACTACGTTTCTCCAACACAATTCAAACAATGACAGAATGGCTACAGTTACTGTAGAGGGAACGAACCTATTTATTAAAAGTCCCCCAGGGGTAAGTTAGACATGAAAATAAAATGGCAGACTACCTATTATCCTACACGGTGCTGACATTAGAGTCAATGTTGGGAGACCTGGGAGAATTATATAATTATGAGGACAGATTTTACATAGATTACAACCTACTGCATTCCCTACTGTACCAATCACATTCAGTCTGTGTTCATGTACACACAGGCATCTGCTTGCAGTAAGTTAGCGGTGGACCAGTGTCAATTGTTCGCTTAGTTTAATCTTTACCATTGCAGCGGTGTAACTAAATGTAAGGAGCTACATCTGTGGTTACCCTCTGTGAAAAGGGCACAAAGAACTCCCGTCTCCAGCGAGCTTCATTGTGATTGCTCAAGGTAGAGACAACGTGTGCGTGCATTGGAACTTATAAATCAGTTTCTATTTCAAATCTCTTGTTATATTGTCTACAGCTCCGAACACTGTGGGGGAGATTAGCCGGCCGTTTGCGCACTAGCCCAAGCACAACCTCAACCACGTCCAGAAGCACTGGGAGGCCAAGCAGCGACAGACACTAGGGCTTAACGGAGACGACATTGCTTGACGGACAGGGCGGTCTCCGTGCGGTCTCTCACCCATCCACACGTCCCCAAAGCAGCCCTGCCCCAGCTTCCTGTGGAGGTTTAACGTTTCACGGGGCACCTCCCAGGCGTCCCGCCCCAGGCCCATGGTGAGGGGCGTGGAGTTGGGACAGGGCGTGGTCAGGTAGTAGCACAGGCCGTCATGAGTGCCTAATGAGGGGGGAGGGGAGTAGGGGAAAGGGGGGAGTGAGGGGGGGAGAGAGAGAGAGAGAGAGAGGAAGGATGGTAAAAGAATGGGAGAATGGTAAAGGGAGGAGCGGGTTATAGAAAGATGTGGGGAGGAAAAATGGAGAGGGGGGGCTGAGGTGAGTAAATCATGCACATGCAAAAACCCGGGGGGCAGGGGGGGTGGAGGAGATGTCCCATACAGCACACCTGGATGTTTACAGTGTAACAGAAACTGGGTGTAGGGGAGGTGGTTTTTATTTTCTTTGCCGATTGTGACGTTGAAGCCCTAGACTAGACCAAAGAGACAAGCACTGTTCTTGAAATGATGACGACCACAGACCTGTGGTCTGTGAGACACACACGTTGTGCCACATAGACCTGTGGTCTGTGAGACACACACGTTGTGCCACATCTGCAGGGGCATTCACACGAGAAATATCCTACCCGCTGAAGAGCCTCAGCATGTCACAACATCTACGTCTCTTTTTGAACATGTCCCGTTGGAAACATCATCCAGGCGTGCACAGGACTCTCCTCGGCCCCCTCCCCCCTCCCACCAAAAGGCCTACCCATCCAGACTTCTCCAAACTGCCCGTTGCCCAGTTTTTTAATGAGCTGCAGGGATTCGCGAGGAATCTCCCACACGTCCTTGGTCTTCACCGATAGGTCAGCGAGCTTAGGCATGCCCCGCCTACAGCTGCCAATCAAGCGGCAGCACAGGCCTGCCGCTCTGTCTGACGGATGGCGGAGGCAGACATAAAGACATAAGCACAGGGGAAGCAGAGGAAATAGACAAATACACAGAACCCTAACTAACGGAATATAAAGCAACTAACGTGTAATGCACATAGAAAGGACACAATTCTGAGGACAGACAGCAAAACAGACATTAAAAACAACAACTTCCTGATAGTATTGACACAGATGATTAATATCGACCTGTAGACAGATATATTAGGTGGAGAAATGAACTGAAAGACAGACACAGATGCACGCCAACACGATAGAATACACTGCATGTGTCATTCTAATTGCAGCCACTAGAGGGCAGACGGGCACAGGCAGGGAGCAGAGGAAACGGAGGGCATGTGAACCCACTGCTGGATCCATGGGCATTAAGCAGCCTTCCCTTTAAATCAGACACACAGGTGGAGGCTGAGCCATTCTCCTGGGAGGGGAGGGAGCATAGGGAATGAGAACAGGTTCAAGGTGAACCCTGATAGCGATGTGCTGCCAGGAGAGAGAGAGGCCGAGCGAGGTTGACTTTGAAGACCTTCGACAGCTGGAAAGACTTTGACACACCACCCACCCATTATGCAAATATGTTAACTAACCGGCAGTCACACAAGTAGGCCTCCCCCCACACCCCCAACATCAATGACCTTGCCACGTTTGGTAGTGCCAAATGAAGGAGTGTATATGTATGTGTGGGTGTTTAGGTGCGTGTGTGCGTAGGTGCGTGCGTATGTTTAGTTACATGTTTGCACGTGTGTGTGTCTAGTTGCATGTGTGTGCGTGTGTGTAATTAGTTGCATGTGTGTGCGTGTGTTTAGGTGCGTGTGTGCATAGGTGTGTGTGTGTGTGCGTGTGTGTGTGTGTGTGTGTGTGTGTGTGTGTGTGTGCATGCGTTACCTGTGTAGTGCTGCACCAGTTCATGCACAGTGTCAAACTGCGACCGTGTGGTGATGTAATAGCCGCCGCTGTCTAGCTTGCGTATTTTGTAATGCTTGACATGGTCACCCTTGGCCTCGTCCCAGTCTCGGATTGACAGCGAGTAGGCACCTGCGGATGTGTGTGTGTGGGGGGGGTAGGGTGCAATGGGGTCAAAGATAGAGAGAGAAAGAAGGGTTAGATGTGAAACCGGAGTCAAAGGTAAACGCATATTAGAGACCAGAGAGAGAGTTTGTCAAATACTTTAGCCTTCCCCCTTTGTGGGTGCATGGGTGCGTGCGTGTGTGTGTGTGTGTGTATCCTCACCCTTTGTGGTCTCGCTCTCCCGTATGAGGAAAGTCCCTCGTTGGTTCACTTGGCCCAGTAGCTGTCTCTCTGCGTCTTTTCTCCCCATCTTCCCAAAATACCACCTGTCACCATGGCAACAACAACGTTGCGTTAAAAGAGAACTTCATAATGATGAAGTAGAAGAGAAAAAAAACATTCTTAAAGATTTAAAAAGAAAAGTTGTTAGTCTGGTCAGAGAGAAAGCTATGGCTTCCTCTCTGGAACTGGCCGCCAGGTAGCAAAGTGCTTTTAAGAGCATGCTCCCCACGGATGGTCCTTATACAGTAATGCACAGCCCTCGACAATGGATATGAACACACAGGTTGGTTCTTTACATTACAAGTTACATTCACCTAGCCTAGGAAAGCTCTCATTTTGTGTGACGTCCTCACAAGGCACGGGTTTGCAAAAGGTAAAGGTGCTTTTATTGACACATACATGTAGTGAAACTGATCCTCTGTATTTAACCCGTCCCTCAGTGGGCAGCTGCTGTGCAGTGCCCTGGGACTAACACCTCATTGTTGGCACTGGCAGTGTCACTGGTCAGATGGCACTGACTTGAGAATGGATAGTGGGGGAAACCAGAGTGCCTGGATGACACCCACGCAGACACAGGGAGAACATGCAAACTCCACACAGAAAGGCCGGGACGACTGGGGTTTGAACGTGGGACCTTCTTGCTGTGAGGCCACAGTGCTATCCACTGGGCCACCACGGTGTGTGTGTGAGGTCACAGTGCTATCCCCTGGGCCACCGTGCTGTGTGTGTGAGGCCACAGTGCTATCCCCTGGGCCACCGTGCTGTGTGTGTGACAGTATACTTACTCCTCAGCCTGTATGGAGTCTACAGGGGCAACGTAGTTGGAGGGGACGTATCCTGAGTTGCCTGTGTCCAACGACCTTGCCTCCCACCAATCTCCCTCTCTGCAGCACACGCACACGAACACACATGTACACGAACAAGCACAAGCATCAGAATGACTGTGGCACCAGATCTCTTACAATGTGGTTTAAATGTTATTTATCCTGTAAACTCCTTGATTTGTGTCTGCAATGGCAGACTTGCATGCACAGTGTTGCTTTGCACATGAACTGGATCCATTGTGAGAACTTGTGAATCTCAAACGTGTCAACAGTTCTGTTCGGTTGCCATGGCAAAATAAAAGGTTTTTCCATATTTTACAGCTGCCTTGGATTATATATTTGCTATGGCGTTGCAATGGGAGTTATAGTCTTACAATAAATAAAATTATGGTGCTCAACATTTAATAACAGCACCTGTTTGTCTATGTACTTGAGACCCCCTTTGGCTGAATGTGGTTATAGCAGAGAGAATAAAATTTAACAGAGTTTCCAACAGACGGCATTTCCGCAGTTGATTTCTGGAAGAAGGGGGACCTTCATGCAGACTAGAATGACCCAGCATTCCATGCAAGTCAATGGGGAGGTACATGGATGTATTGTGCACATTCTTACGTGTTGTTAATTATATGGAACTTCTCTCCCTTCTGGAAGGTGAGGTCGTCCTCTGTGCGAGCGTCATAATCGTATAAAGCTATAAACAATGTCACTCCGCCACCTAAACACACATGAATGACAAACAGAATGTGTGCCGGGAAATTAGTTAGCTAAAATATTATTAATTATGTCACAGATTAACAACTTTTACAATTACAAATATACCAGGCTTTGATATAAAGTATACTGTATTCTTTAAACAAATCATCAGCAAGAGTCATGTCTATATATTAACATATTTATGTATTCATTTATTTATTTATTTATTTATTTATTTATTGCTTTATTGTGTGGAATAAGCTTCCTATACTTTTGTCAATGGGCAGATCATATTTTGTAGTTAATATCAATTTTATATCAGTATATATATAAAGCTATCAAGCATGTCCCATGTATCTCAGATCGTCCCAGTATTCTGATATTTTAAAGTCTAACTCAAATTAATATGAAGTTTTGTTGAAAAACTTTTGGTTTAGATTTTGAATTGTGTAATTTGGCCAATTCCTCAAATTTAACATAGTTATAAAGTCATAACTTTAACAATTCCTTCTAGACGGAATGGTATAATTCTCCACATGAGGACAATGCAACTTTGTTATATAATGGCTTGTTACAAAGGTATCTTCTGATATTATAGAGGCTACCATGCCAGCATTGCTAGCTTTGTGCTAGAATAGAGCTAGGCTTGAGGCTTAAAGTCTATTTAAATCTTAATTTAATCATGTTAAACCTTCTTCCTAGTTTTAATCCGACATTAATAGATTGTAATGTATTTTATAGTGCTGACCGCAGCAGATGTTACAGACAACAGTCATAGTTAACCAATGTTTTGTAACGTGGCTATAAAGAAGGTAATTTGCCAACGAGATGTTTTAACTGCAAGCAGAAGTACAGTAATATTCCTCTTTTAAACTTCAGCAGATACTCCATTAGGTATACCTATGGAGATACATCGATCACACACACACACACACACACACACACACACACACACACACACACATTGTAAACACATTTAAACATTCCACATACCTGAAAAACTCCAGGTAGGCAGACCATACATTTTACACACACATACACACATGAAACCACAGTCGCATATGCACACATGGGCACACACCATTAATGCGCACACATAAGCCCACTCCTTCCATAAAACTCAAATAGACACAACGTGTCACCTTTCTCACACACACACACACACACACACTATGTCGTACTTGAGAGGCCACCAGGGCGTGGTTGTGTGATGTTGGTGGGGAACATGGTAGGGGAGAAGGGCTTGTTGTAGTCCGGGATGCTCTGGGTGGGGTCGGGGCAGTATCTGGTCTGCCCCAGGGCTCCTGAGGCTACTGCGTCGGCACTGCCTACGTTGTACCCATCTGTGCACTCTATGGCCCCCACTACTGCTCCCTTGACAGCCTTCCTCTGCTTGCAACAGGCACACCCCATGGTAACCGCAACGAGACAGTCTCTATGGAAACCGAAAGGGATGACACAGAAATATATGAAAGGGGGAACTTAATTTACTTACTAAAGCACTATTTGTAATTTATTACATGTTTATATTTAGTTATTTGATCTTAGTCAATTAAGGAATAGTGTGTACAGTATAGTAACGATTTCAAAAACATGTTAAAGCAGTACATTTTTGGCAGTGCATTTCCATGTAGTGTACAGTGTCAATGTGCATAATACCAGAGCATTATTAGTACTTCTATTTGTCAATAAAATACCCTGTATAAAGAATTAGATCAAGTGGAGTTATACAGCATTTAGCCTTTCATGCCTAAATGAAGAGATCAGTACACCAACTTGCTCCTGGTAAAGGATCTTATAGTGATGTTTTCCAGTGAAGAACTTACTCTTTTCTTACTCATAGAACTCTTAGAATGTCTCAAAAAGCTTATTAAGCTATATTAATAATATATTTTATAATATATAAGGGGGGCTAATTGGTGTGCGGATCTCTGTAATTTAAAAAAAGTTACCATCCAACATCAATGGACATTGTTGCAATGTCATGTGTATTGAAATATAATTCAGAATATTTTCATTGATTTTTGTTTCTAATGTTTAATTGTGTTTAGTTCAATGTGCCTACATTTTCATATAGGTAGAATCACTCTCAGACTGAGGAGAGTGTTAGAGAAGTGGACGACGGAATCCGTCACCTTTTATCTTCCTGTGTCAGATCATCTGTCAATCACCATCGCCGCTGGGGAGAGGGGGAGAGGAGAAGGAAGAGAGGGAGCGAGGGTGAGAGGAAGAGAGAGAGAGTTATGAGAAGACAAAGCATGAAAGACACAGGGAGACAAAGAAGTGACAGAAACAGGTAGAGGAGATAAAGAGGCAGAGATGGAGAGAGAGAGAGAGAGAGAGAGAAAGAGAGAGAGAGCAAGAGAGAGAGAGCAAGCGAGACAGAGAGAAATGTGAGGTTAACCACTTCCCCTTTCACAATGCAATTATAAAAATGATCTACTAATCAATATGGTCATGTCCTCTCTTTCGGCGTGCGTGCGTGCGTGCGTGCGTGCGTGCGGTGAAACTGTGCAGGCTGTGAATGTCACTGGACTGCCTTCACTCAGATGCAACAGCAGAAGTTTGTGTCCACACAGCATTGCTTTGTGTCTGTGTGTTCACATTCTGTGTAATCCCAACTTCCACTTTTGGGCAAATGAAAGCAAATGGTTGGTTAAGTATTGAAGAGAGAAGAGCAGAGGACTTTTCATTATTTATCAACAAGGTCTGGTTGTTGATAAAAGGCACTTTTTATTACTGTGTAATGTATAAGATGATGATTTTCTTCTAAATTTTTCTTTTTGGGCGACACGGTGGCCCAGTGGATAGCACTGTGGCCTCACAGCATGAAGGGTTCAAACCACAGTCAACCCGGCCTTTCTGTGTGGAGTTTGCATGTTCTCCCAGTGTCTGTGTGGGTTTCCTCTGGGTGCTCTGGTTTCCCCCACTATCAAAAACATGTCAGGTTCACCCTCCAGTCAGTGCTGTTGACCAGACACTGACCTCAATCTGGAGTTGGTCCCCGGGTGCCACACGAGTGAGTGGCTGCCCACTACTCCCTTTGGGGATGGGTTAAATGCAGAGAATGAATTTCTCCTAAGGGGGATTAATAAAGTATGATTTCTTTCTAAACAAGACCAGAACCTGCAATGATTTTTTTTTGGCCTTTGAAACAGTATGGCATTACTTGCACCTATTTTAAATAAATATGAAAAAAAAAAACATTTTATCAGCATGTTATTTAGAGATTGATTTGACACAGTCAAGTCTAGTATAAACCTAACATTTAATTTAAGTAAAAGTATTAAAATATAAGAAAAAAACGTGTAATAATTTACGATGATAAAAAGAAAACAGTAGAATAAATTAGACAAATTGTCCTATCCCTGAGGGGTAAGTCGTTTTGCAGCAATGTCCACATAATATATTGTAATAAACCACAACAGAAACGAGAAATGTATGTCTGCCATTGGCTACGCAGACAATGCTTGTTTGTTCAATATATGTTTTGGTTGTTTTTGCTTATAGTATCTAATGATACAAAATCAAAAAGATGCTGCTCTCACCCTTTAAAGGTGGAGTCAGTGACGCTGGATGAAGATTGTTGATATTTGAACTCGATCAAAACAATAACACCTCTATCTTCAAAGCCATATATGGCGCTCCCTCAGAAACTCGCCCTCCAAATTGGATATGCATTGCCAAGGCTGACATAGGCTTGTTTTTGTGTTCTTATTTACAGAGCCAGTGCTGTGTAATAACACCAGATTACTTTTTTTTAAGCACGCACACAAACCAGACAGCTAGCAGACCGTGAGAAGATATTAGCTGAGGTTTATTATCTTACAGTCGCTGAATCCCCCTTTAAGGCCAAATTATGTTTCCAGTTTGTGTGTGTTTACATACAATGTACAGCAGAGCAGGAGAATACTGTATGTTCTTTCTTGTACTGTAACTACTATAGTAGCTGTGTTTTTGTGTCTTTGAATTTAACTGCCATTTCCCTGCAACGCTTCTTTCCGGTGAAGTAGTGGCACTAAATTACAATATAGTCCAGTGGCCTCCTGTTTACAAGGGCACCATATAGGGGGGAACATTTAGGACAATTCCAAGTGCCCCTGACTGACTGGGCCCCCAAAAAAATAGGTACAAACTAATACAAAATTATATTACATTATTTTATATAAACCATCATTATTGCGTGTGTATATATATATAAAATATAATAAAATTAATGATCTCTTTGTTTTTGGCAATAAAAGTTAAATATCCCCCTTGAACAAAAAGTAATAATCCATATTGGCAGGTTTGGTCCTGCCTTAGCGCATTTATCAGTGACGGTGTTTAGTTGCAGTCATTAGATGCGCCAGAAATAGGTATCACAATGTTTCCTAATACTAAACAACAACAAGCAAGACAGTTGCAAGCCTTTAATTAAAGTTATGTAAAGCTTTTGATGGGACAGTAAGGTCCTAAATATTTGTATATACAACAGCTGCGCAGAGGGGGCCCAAAATTCCTGGCGGCACCCCTGCCTGTTTAAAACACACGAAATGACCTGGTGAAGCTGTGCCAGTTCACTGAGCACTCACAGTAAACAGAAACATCCATTTGTTTGTGTTTGCTGGAAGAGTAGTGCAGCGTAGCCCAAGTTGTGGCACTAAAAGCTGACAAATGGACAAGTGGTTGCTGAGAAGACAAGTGTACTCTATGGAGCTCCGAGGACAAATATCTCCTGCTGTGCCAGCACCTTTAATTCCCAGAAATTCCTCAAAACCAAGAGCAACAATAGCTATTATGACCTACAATCAAAACAAGTGTACTTGCTGGTTGTTCAGTGCAAAATGTGCAAAGAATTCACACACACGCACATGCACGCACACACACACACACACACACACACGATATCAGGTTGGCCATCAGGAGAACCACAGGAAGTTAGCCCTGTTAGACTTTCCTGTCCACCCCTATGATGGCTCCCCCCTTTTCCTGGATACTGAGGACATAGTCCTCCACGCACACACACACACACACACACAAGCAGCTGCAGTACTTCAACACAGCCCTTCCTATGTCCTATGTTTTTCTCTCCTCTCTGCCAACACCCCCAATAAGAAGTTAGTTAATTCTCTCTCTCTCTCGTCAACAGAGAGGAAACAGTGGTTCTTCTTCCTTCTTCTGTCATATCTTCATTTCCACTGTTCCAAAGAATGAGTTTCCTGAGTGCAGTATTCACACACATGCACATTTTGGCCATGATTGGTTTAAGGCCAGCAGGCCTCTAGTCATTGTTCTCAACAGGGTTCCTGTTGACCACATCCCCCCTCACCTCTCTCTCCCAAACTCTCTGTCTATCTCTCTATTAAACTGTCTATCTCTTTCTCACACACTCGGATCTTTGGCCATCCATCGACCAGCCACTTCCTTCCTCAATTAACGCTAAGGTTTTGTTGAAACTGTAATGTGTAGTATGTACTGTATGCATACATGCAACATGTCTTACTCCACATGCAGAAGTTCTGCTCTGTCATTCTTACTTACTGTAAGCCACATAAGATATAAAGCTATAATATCCTACAAGAAAACAACCTGCTAACTGTGGTCTGGTCTTTATAGCGCACAAACTGAAAAGGACATAATTCTTACTAAACACAAGCAAACACAAGCAAGTACACTAACCAAGTGTAAATTTAACAGCAGCCTTCCTTTCTGCCCCACAAACCAGCCCAGCAGCACAGCATGAGATATGCACTCTCATGTGCTGAAATAGACTAAAATAATCTACATATCTCACACGTTTCTGCTTTCATATAACAACTACGCAAAGTCACTGTCTTGCATTAAAGGATTCACACTGAATACTTGTGAAAAACGATGGCGTAACATAATCCTGATCTCTTAATGTAAGGCAGTTGTCAGAATGGTTTATGTTTCCTCTGTAAAGTCATAGTTCATCAGTTTACAAAAAAATCACCAGCTTTGAAATATAAAACATTAATGTTTAATTTTACAGCTAACTACTACTGGCCATAAAGCTGTATTATGCTACATGCACAGAATATGTGGTATACATGTACAGACAGTCAGACAGATGGACATATCACATCTTATGAAACGCCACAAGAGTAGAGTAGCCTATAGGCACACTCTCTCACACCTACTGTGAAACCACGATAACACCACCCTCCATCACAACAATCACAAACGTTTAAATCAAGGGACGCCCTTTCCTGAAAAGTGGAGAACAGATTATCTGATCCCAAAAGGAAATTCAGAGAGGGAACACATAACCAGTGTGGAATTTACATTTATGTTTTTGTCATTTCACAGTTGCTTTAATCCAATGCAACTTGTATCTTGTATATTTGTGGACAGCAGCAGGAACGGACATGTGTCAGTTATCAAGTAGAAGCAACCCACAACTGTACTTCCAGTCGTTAGTCCAGACTTTGTTCACTTATTAAATGGTCACCTCCTCTAACTCTGTTTCTTACACCTTTATCACTCTCCCTCCCTCACTCTCTCTCTCTCTCTCTCTCTCTAACAGGAAGTCCCACAGGATGCATTGTGAGTGGAGCAGGAATGATAGGACAATGGGATGCAAACTGTCACCGAGCTTTTACCCATATAACTCACGGCGCACGCGCACACGCATGTGCACACGCAGACACCAAGAGGTAGAGAAACCAGGACAGGGCGGGAAAGCTGGGCAGTGGAAAAGCAAGGTGTATCTGGCCCTGGGACATCCCGTTTCCACCTGACGTCATCACAACCTTCTCAGATACAGAGGAACGCAGCGAGAAGGCTAGGAATGGCCACACATGAAGTGAATCGGAACAGGGTCTTGGTTACAGCAATAGCATCAATCAATGTCTCTCCAACTGTGGGTTGCACCCGCATCAACACCCCTGATTACAAGAATACCCCACTGTTTGATGATGTTGAGAGAACGTTCATGCTCACTGGCGGTTCGGTGGCGGTTCCAACGTTGTGGTGTAGCATAGAGCGACATTAGCACTGACACAGTGCTAATGTGTGTGTTAAATCCTGAGACAGAATTCCATGCAGCACTGGTTGTCCCCTCTAAAGGAACCACGCCCCCATCCTTCCTGTATAGCCTTGAGGCTAAAGGCAGGAAGTGACCTCGTAAAGAAACAGGAAGTGATGAAGCCCAGCCTTGAACAGCCTAATCACAATTATGTCTCTGGACATGAGAATTCAATAGCAACAATCCATCCCACAGACAAGGTATTGGTCCTTTACAATGCTTTGAAAACATTGTATTTATATTGACAGCATGTAAGTAAGTGATACTTACTACTATACTTACTATAGTATAGTAACATGCTATACTATAAGTGATAGCATGTTAAAGGTATGATATACCTGTTGATTCATCCTCGCCAGACTTCACTAACTCACCTATGCCCAAAGAGGCACATTGTTTATAGCCATCTGCTTTTATGTAAATTCAAATATGAATAAAAATATGATTTAAAAAAATAATAAATAATTAAAAAATGTGAGGATTGTGAGACATTCGTTAGGGCGTCATAGACACAAATACAGATGCTAGAGACCAAATAGGCAATTATTTTATCTTGTGTTTGCAGGTGTGAACATACACTAAAGTATTTCTAGGTAGCCTACATTTTGGTGACGTCAATGCCAGGCTTCTAAGCCTGGCATTGACACATAAGATCACTCACACAAATGTACAAACTTCCATAAACTAAAATGATTAGACTCCACAAACTCCAAAGTTGCCCAATTATTATTTGCTTCAATGTTCTATTCATTCAGCTGGATCAGCAAACATAAACCAAACCTTGAGATATGGGTAAGAGAGCACCAGTAGTGGACTATAGAGATAAAGGAGACAGTTACCAAGCCCATTCATCTTTCAACGAGAACAACCCGTTACGGGTAACGGGTTGGCTCTGATACGCCGGCAGAGATAAAAGTCCATATTTCTTATTAAGGCCATAGACTTACTATGCCAACTGAATCAAATTAGCCATACATTCGCAAAGTAGCATATAGGCTTTTATCTAGAACACAACTTATTAGGGCATTATTTCTGAAATAGCAGTTCGTTAATATGCCTATAAGGACTTACCAGAGAATAAATACTCAATGTTATTTCCACCGGACGACAGGACGGTGTCGCTCCGGGACAGAGGTGTAGGTGTGTGCGCGGCTGGGTATCCGCTGGCTCGCAGAGCGCCCGGAGACAGCTGGATGTGAGTGCGCGCTCTACTGTATGTCCGGAAGGGCTGGAAATGGAATCCGCGTGCACGCAGTCCCGTTTAACATGCGCGTACCGTGCGTGCCCTATGTTCCAAATGACAATGAGATGATCGAGAAAGTAAAAGTGTTGTCGGTCACAGGTGCCGACGGCTTAAGGTGGTGAATTCAAACACAGCGCAAAGTTGACTATAATAGCCTACTCAAGGCTCACGCCCAGTTCTCTACGGTGGTTAGTGAGCTACTGCAAACGCAATATAGGAGAAGTTCACTTCACAACTTCACCAGCTGCGCGTAGGCCTTGCAGCTAGTCGAAACTGAACGGTAGGCCTATGGTAGTTACAGGAAGAAACGTTGAACAGTGCGAAATCCGCTATGCGCATGAAAGCACATTAGGTTTAATCTAAATGCCAGCAGAATATTAGTCAGTCTGCACAATAATGTCATATTGTCTAACCCAAATCGCGCTATTTTGGAATGATAAAGGCTGGCAACATCTGGCCTGTTTTCAAAAAATATACATTATCGGGCTAGGGTAATAAAAGTATACCCAAACGTTTAATATAACCGAATTATGTTTTGCCTACATAAAACAGACAAAATTGAATTTAGCAGGCTACCTGATTGACATAAATATAAACATGGATATTATGGGTCATTGTTTACTTAGCCTATGTCTCCACCTGGTGGCCTGTCAGTCCACTGCGACTACTCGTTTTGACGTAGTTTTGGCACTAACACATCTAAAAAAAAAAAAAACATGCTACCAACTTCAGAGTATTTGATCAGAAGACAACTCAATCACAAGTCACAGTGTCCATTTTTATAACAAAGTAGCTTTATTTTACATAAAAAGTTTTATGTGCAATTTCATAGCCTACCCCAATGTATTGTAGAGTATGGGCTTGGTATATTAAGTAGGCCTATAGCGGTCGCTCTGCTACAGATAGGACACCAAGCTGTGGTGCTCCAATTTAGATGATTAGTTCAACAAACAACAAAAATACTGCAATAGAAAACACTTGTAGAGGAACAGGCTCAAGCAGAAGAATTTCCCCATGCAAACCTGAGTTAATGGCTCATATATGTGCCCAGAGGACGATCATCTCAAGAACTAACGCTCAAACTTAACTTGAAAAAATTATCAGTGCAAAGTGTAGCAACCATATTCCTTTTATATAAATATCTGAAAACCATCAATACACAACATTGACTTAAAACACAGTCAAAAACAGACATTCACTGTAGTGTGTGTGTGTGTGTCTGATTCTTTGATATGCTGCAGTGCATAAAGGTCTGGCTCAGGAACAGCATGCGTGCCTGTCATCATCTCATGTAGTGCGTGATGGCTCGCAGAGTATACAACAGTGCCGCTTGGAGGCGGGCCTCCATGACTATCAAGTTGGCGTGCACCTGAGAAAAACCAAATACACAACAAATAGATCAACAAACATGCTCTTTTCAGTTAGATGACACAATACTGCCACATTGTTACACACCAGGGGGATCAAAGGACATATACTCAATTGTGACCAATCGTTTTCATTCCCATCTGTGACTACAATCTCACCAAACCAGCTTTCCTTGTTTGGTGAGAGATTAAGCCATAATCCTTCTACTTATTTGGCACTGCATCAGAGTAGACTGTGGAAGCCCATACTGAAATGGACCATAAATCAGCATTACCATGGAAATTAACTATAATGGCTCAATCTCATCTCCATCTAAAGACAAACACACGTTATGGTGATTTTTGGTGTATTTTCGATGTGCCCTTTTGTTTGAGTCATGTCAGAGGACTCAACAACATTTAAATGTTATATGTTCACAACCAACTACTAGTCTAAATTACCTGGAATTCCCATTATATAAAAATATTTATTTATAAATAAAAAAGAAGGCGCTACAGAGAGTCAAGTTTTTTTGTTGTTGTGCAAAACACTCTGTTGAAACAAAATCATTAGATTTAAATATTTTAAAAAAGTTACCAAATAATGTTTAATGAGTTTATATTAAAAAAAAAAAGTTTAATTTGTTCATTCTATGCTTGTGGGGTATTTTATCTTTGTTTGTTCATTTTGTTTTCCAGTTACTGTGATCAAAAAGCCTTTGCAAAGCCAAGGTTCCCAATATAGAAAAATAGCAAGCCCTAAAGTCTACAAGAAACTGTAGAAATGTGATGTTGTTTGCGTGCAAGGCCATACCTTCTCAGAGTGTTTGAAGTGTCTCCAGAAGTGATGGTAGATGCGTGCAGTGGTCTGCTCAGGATGGCAAGCCATAGTTTTCACAAACAATTTCAAAGAGCGCTCCAACAAGACGTTTACGTCTCCGTAGTCATAGTCGTCATAGCTACATGTGCACAACGAGGTGGGGGAACATTAGTGCACAGTCGCAGTCCTTAGAATGCTACAGTGAGCAGTTTATGTACACTTAAGGATCTAGTGAAAATATATACAGACTTCACAGTCTGCCTGGCAGTAATTGATTTATTAATAGCAAATACACCACCAGTTGATGTCCTGCCTTTGCAACTTCTGGTACATTTACAGCAGGGAGAGAAACATCCCATAATGTGACTCTACCATTTCAGGGCAGAGAGGCAGGGCTGTTCTGGTACCACAGACTCAACTACTTTATTTCCTATTGTCTCAAAATGGTCTTGGCCTCGCCAGTTTTACTTTGGTCTCGGCCGAGTCTTTATTTGTTGTTGGCTCACTGAAGGAAGTAAATATTGACCCACCGTATTCCATAGAGGCACTGGATGTAGTTCCACAGGGCTTTCCTCAGTGTGTGGGTATCAACACCTTCATGCATGGCCATTCTGTTGTATGTCAAGTTACTCACAACCTGGAAGGAGGCAAACAGATGAGCTCATCAGATTCTGAACGATCTGCTCTTACATCAGGCCTAATGTGAATTGTACGGTATATCACTAGGACAATGGGACTTTTGTGAGAAAACCACAAAGATCATATCACAATAATAGTGTGTTATCCATGATATTAGCATTTTGTTTAATTCCTGTTTTTCTATTACTTGAAAAAGGTAAAAGGACAGTGTTCACAGTAATTATAGGGTCAATAAAGGCCATTGGAATGTATTGTACCTGGAACTTCTCATCCAACAACTGCCCCATGTCTGGAAGTAGTCTATTCACCAAGGAGAAGCCATGGTCCTCCCAGGAGTAGTCCTGTATACACATATTGCTAATCAGCAATTAGGGTATTGAGCTGTGATAAGAGGGTACTTTCTGTTGCACAACTAAAGTCTGTGCAAGATAATGGTCAACTATGCACTACTGTTCAATGGTTCGGGGGCCTTTGGGGCATTTGTCCATTAAAATAATATCAAATTGATCAGAAATACAATGTAGATATATTGTTAATGTTGTACTGTAAATTACTATTGCTGACATTTCATGGAATAGAGACATAGAGGCACATTTTCAGTAACCATCACTCCTGTGTTCCAAAGGCACATTGTTTTTATCCTAGGTTATCATAAAGGCGAACTGATCATTGGAAAACCCTGTTGCAAAATGTTGCTAGCACAGCTGAAAACTGGTGTGCTGATTAAGGAATTATACAATTATAAATTATAGAACTGGCCTTCTTAGACTCAATATCTGGATAATCTGCATGTGGGGTTCCATTACAAGCTCAAAATGTCCAGAAACAAATACAAGGCTGTTCTATGTGAGAAATTGCCAGGATAAAAATTATTATTTAAAATATTTATTACTGATGTATTTATTTTTTATATTTAAAAATTATTTTAAATATCAAAAGGGGAACCCAGTAATACAAACAGCACATAGCACAATAACATAATATCACCTAGGAATAATGGTCATTTCTAAAAGTGCACATGTAAAAACACTGCCGTACACAAACCTGTGCCCTCATGGTCGTCGGCGACTGTTCTCCTCTGGGGGCAAAATCTTCGTAACGGAACGTCGGGTCATCCACCAGCCGCAACATCAGGTCTGGAGGGGCTCCACGGACCACCGCTACACGGTGAGACGACAAAGCGTGTGTGAGCGACCGCGGCGATGCATCAAGCTAGGACGTGTTCAGTATGCAGCGGATTACCCATACCTGTTGGTATGCTCTCACTCCTCTCCTTCTCAAACCGAGTGAGCATCTCCTCCTGGGTGCACTCCTCCTCCTGCCTCTGCAGCTCCACCATCCTCTTAATCAGCACCTCCACCTCCATGCCTCCATCCACCGGCTGCTGCACAGGAGCACAGAGACATGCAGTCGGTCACGGGCCGGCTGAAGTCTCTCTTCACGAGCTCGATTAACTAGCTTGAGGAAAACAGCATTGGGGGAGAACGCAGATGAATCCTTTCCCTTTTCAAAGCAGACAATGCCGCGCTGGTCACCTGACCCTGACCCTTAGACACTCCGTGGTTGATCATACACTTTTTATTTTACCCTTCAGCGGACCTTTGGATGTTACAGAGACGCTTGTATCAGCGAACCCAAGGCGTCTCGTGTCATGCCACTGGTTTTACAGGAGCGCGAGAGGTCCGATTACTATAAACTAAAGATGCACCGATTGCCCGGTTTCGTCTGGTTTTCACGTTGAACAGCCATGATCAGCCAGTTATTATAACGGGCTATATTTACGTGACTGAACACAATTTAGTATGCCAATGTATTGGCGTGCTATTTTTCACCTCACTAAAAAGACTAAGCGATGTTTATTATTTTAAGACATCCATCCTTTTAAATGGACGCTGCCTTGTAAAAATGTAAAAAGTTGACAAACAATGGCTGGCAGCTAAGGGACCGTAAAGAAATTACTAAATTCATATATTTCAAACTAAATTATTTTCCATCTAAATGGCTGAGAGCGGTTACATTGTTAAATCTTTGCTATGAAAATTGCAATTGGACAGATTAAGAACCGGCCAATCAGGCTGAAAGAAAATCTAAATTAATTTAATGAAAAGGGTCATTAAAATCTGTCAAGAAAAATGCAATTGGTGTAACCCTACCACAAACCATTTACTAGTACAATATACTGTATTTTGTATCTGTAAAAACAATATATAGATATAAGTAGTATGAGTTCCCATAAAGCCCATATTCACCTCTTGCCTGCTGTCATAATGGGCGGGGATATGAGGGCTCCGGGGCCGGTGATTGGGTGATGGGGGTTGGAAGGTGTAGCCTCCTGTGTGGTCAGGCTCAGGGTTTAAGCCACACCCCCACACAAACGAACATAAGGAGTGGGCGTGTGCCATGAGGACAACCGCATGGATTAGCTCAGCCAATGACCAGCGAGACTCCGCTCCTGGACACACCAGCTCCTACGGGGCAAGACATGTTGTATCACTCACTGTTTATAGTTAATCTTCATGTGCTGTATGTTGAAGCACTCGGCCTTAAGTCAGGCCTATGCAAAATAGATGGTAATACTACACCGCGTTCCAAATTATAATGAAAATTATATTTTACTGATTCACTGATTTTCCTAAATAGTCGATGCAAATGACAGTCAGTATAATTTTCAAGTCATCAACTGTTAGGGTAGAAGTACAATTTTATTGAACAAACCACTCAATGAAACAGTATTTTTTCCCAGAAATAAAAAACTCAAAATGCACTATTCCACATTAGCAGGCCACAGGTTTCAAGCAATATGGGAAATCTCTCTGCTGCGGAAATGCGTCAAATAGTGCAATGCCTTGCACAAGGTATGAAAACATTAGATATTTCACAAAACTTAAGTGTGATCATCGTACTGTAGAGATGTGTGGCTGATTCAGAACAGATAACGAGGAAGGTTACTGCCAGACAAATTCATTTGATTAGGAGAGCAGCTGCTAAACTGCCATTACAAAGCAGCAAATAGACATTTGAAGCTGCTGATGCCTCTGGAGTCCAGAAAACCTCAAGGTGTAGGATCATCCAGAGACTTGCAGTTGTGCATAAACCTAATATGCCGCCACCCCTAACCAATGCTCACAAGCAGAAACTGTTGCAGTGGCCAAGAAATACATGAAAACGAACTTGTTGATGAGTGTCGTGCAACCCTGGATGGTCCAGATGGATGGAGTAGTGGATGGTTGGTGGATGGCCACCATGTCCCAATAAATCTGCGACATCAGCAAAAAAGTGGCGGAGTCATGTTTTGGGCCGACATCCTGGGGAGAGGCCCCCTGAAGGTGTGAAAATGACCTCAGCAAAGTATATAGTTTCTGACTGATCACGTTCTTCCATGGTACATGAACCGTGCCTTCCATAGCAAAATCATCTTCATGCGTGACAATGCACCATCTCATGCTGCAAAGAATACCTCTGTATCATTGGCTGCTATGGGCATAAAAAGGAGAGAAACTCATGGTGTAGCCCCCGATCCTTTCCTGACCTCAACCCTATTGAGAAACTTTGGAGCATCCTCAAGCAAAATATCTATGAGGGTGGGAGGCAGTTGGCATCAAAACAGCAGCTCTGGGAGGCTATTCTGACATCCTGCAAAGAAATTCAAGCAGAAACTCCATAAACTCACAAGTTCAATGGGTGCAAGAATTCTGAAGGTGATATCAAAGAAGGAATACTATGTTAACATGTAACTTTCCCTGTTAAGATGTGTTTGATTGAAATATAGCTTTTAATTTCAGTAAATATGACCACCTAATGCTGCAAGCTGAACAAATGACCATGTTCAGCTCTTTGGTTTACATTGGGTGGTTTGTTCAATGAAATTCAACTTCTACCCTAGCGGTTGATAACTTAAAAATTATACTGACTGTCATTTGCAGTGACTATTTAAGAAAATCTGTGTAAAACATCATTTGCATAATAATTTGGAACGCGGTGTATCCATCCATATGTACTGTATATGGCGTGGGTGTTTGTATTGCGTCTGACCTTGATGTGCTGCTGTGTGATGAGCCAGGGTCTGTGTGCCAAAAGCTTGTTGAGGGTTTGAAGACTGCGTAGCTTGGCGGGAGCCTGTTTTAGGTCCCCCAACCAACTCTCCTCCCCCCCAGCCTCCAGGAACCCTGTGCTGTGCTGCTGGACCAGGTAGGAGCATTGATGGCGGGCTGCCGCCTGTTCACACACGGACCCTCAAGTTGAGTTATGTGTGAAAATACCAACAGGGAACATTGACACAATCAGTCCTTTAGAGACCAGAGGTGCATTTGGCAAATAACGATGCTAGAAACAAGTTAAGCTCACCACAATAGCATGACTTACGCCGCAGCACATTATGTCTGATGTCAAGCTTGGCCAGTGCAAGTAGAATTTGCATAAAGCTTAATAGACGTTTGTGAAATATACCCCCCCATCTCCAAGATTAAATATGGTAAACTGAACTACCTGAAGCTAAATAGGTTCATTTACATCACTATTTTCAGTTGAAAAAACAACAGCAAAACAAGTTGTGCATATTTTATCAAAATGTAAATTTCAAAATGTTATCACATTTTTTTAAGTTTTCCGTAAATTTGCAAATATCTTTGCATTTTCACTTATCTTCCAGAATAATATTGTTCAGGGTTTGTCACATGTAGATTCCCATTTTTGTGCAATCACTGTCTATCTCAGAAATCACCAACAGAAGGATATATTCCCTTAGGGCAGCAATTTTCAAACTATGGGGCAGGACCCACAGGTGGGTCATTGGAATGAGTGGGTCGTGAAAATTTGCAAGGGGCCATTGAATAAAGAATATCAATGAAAGGCTTCCGCGCTTTGCTATCGTGCAGACTTCCGGACTGTCTCACCATAATAACAATGTAATGTCTCCAGAGGCGGGACAGGGGACCGTCCAGCTCCAACAAAGCATGCTGGGTACGCAGGAAGCAGTTGAGGTAAGCAGGGTGCAGGGCCATCACCATGGTGATGTGGTCAAGACGGCCCGATGAAAAGAAAGCCTCCATTAGGACTTCCTGGTCGGGCCCCTCCTTCAACATCTGTTAAAAATTGTTAATAATTTTTATAATTTGTTGTTTTTGCTTATGTTGTTGCTTCCTCAGTGTCTTGGCATATGATGTTACATTTAATTTAATATCAAAAGCAGTACATTTAAGTCAGCTACAAACTTCTTTATCTCTCTAGACACAGTTAAATCCCACACACCTCTTTAGCGGGGATGAAAGCACTTGGACCTGATGCAATGGCGCGAGGTATTGCAACTCCTCGTTCCTTGGAAAGAAAAAACTGTTTTATAGAAAAACTTCTAAAAGACTAATGCCGGCTTTACACCTAACGACATTCAAGTGGTTTCACTGTCGCAGGGACTGTGCTGGAGCATACAATAGGCCTAACATAGGAAAACACCTCATGACTCTGTGTAAAGGGTAGTCTAACTGCAACAAATCCATAGAAGCCTACCTATCAGCATCAGTCCAAAATGCATACTTTAAGAAAGTCAAATCAAGATACATAGACTGCAACAAGGTAGAAAGAAAAAAAAAGTGCTCCAGTACTTTTTAAAACAAACCGGAATTAAGATAATAACATGTATGATTTTGTCGGAAAGTCAAGACAAGAAAAAGACTGACTTAAGAGACACCTTAAACCTAACAATCAAGATGACGGGAGCACACTACAACTGTAGAGAGACTATTGTGATTTTATTCTGACATTAAAAACAGTGAAATAGCATGAATGTTGTTAGTTGTAGGGGCGCAGTGGGGAATCACCCACCCTTATACTTTTTTTTTTTGTCTGATGTAGCATAACTCGAGTTACATTTATTTATTTGCCTTCTTTGATGACCATCATAAGGCCACCAGCGTTTGATTACAGTTAGATAAGCAATATCCTTACATAACAGGGTAAGTCAGCCTACATTGTTTTGTTTTAAGATAATGTTTAGTTACTTGACTTCCTATATTTTGCATAATCTTGGCAAGTGTAGTCTAAAACGTGCACCAGTTCGGATCCCCTAAAAGCTTAACAATTTCCCTGCGCATAACAGGTTTGTACATTGATCGTTCTTGGAGGGGGAATATTTCAGAGCAGTTTTCTTCTCTTTTTTTAAATTTATTTATATATTTATATATTTATAT
>JAODLL010021053.1:13551-25883 GCA_026546735.1 Forbesichthys agassizii
ATAGGGCCCTGTAAACTAACCTAATGTTGTGTTAGGATGACATGCAGAGCTCCTGTAGGGCCCTGTAAACTAACCTAGACATTATAGGGGACATCATAGAAAAGGTTTGGCATTTTACTGATGCCAAAAATGTCTTGCCATCCCCTACCACACCTGGGCTGTAAGGGGCTTCCCCGGCCCCTACCACCTGGGCTATGAGGGGCTGGCGCTATCACTACCGCATGGTAACCAGACCCATCCGATCCCTTTAGGGTTCCTGAGGAGCCGCGACCGGTCGCACCAGAAGTTCTACTCCCTGATGACCAAGACCCAGATGTTCATCCGGTTCATAGAGGAGTGCTCCTTCGTCAGTGACAAGGACGCCAGCCTGGCCTTCTTCGACGACTGCGTGGACAAGGTGAGCTCAGCGTCCGTTTGAGATGCTGAGGTCTTGTGGAGTTTAAAGGAGAAGTCAGCGATTTTAAGATAAATTAATGCTTTATTTTCTCCTATTCAGCTAATATCTCATTGCGGCCCATTGTTTGTGCAAGCTGACAAAATAATCCAGTGTTTCTATACAGCTCTGTAGACACACCAAACAAACGTAGTGGTGCAGACTGCACCACACAACAGCATCCCAGTCTTGGCAATACATGTCCAGTTTGTGAGCTTCTGAGTTCAAATATCAATAATCCTTCTGCAGGATAGCTGACTCCACCTTTAACTGCCTCACGCCATCAGTCAAACGTCCCCATTTCTTTTTTGTTAATCCTTTTTTTCACTATCCTTTGTTTATATAATGTCTATACCGTAGCCCCCTCCACCATATGTATGCCCCTATATACGCTTTGTAGCAACTGTTAAAGAGAAAGTCAGTGATTCAGTAAAAGAATAGGCGATATTCACAGAATTTGACAAAGAAATGATTAGCATCACTTACCTCACATTTAAGGCAGGGCAAATTGCACCTCCTTTATGATTGGTTCATTTCAAATGGTGAAGTTTGCTGATTACAGCACATTAACCCAAAACATCTATGCTGGTTTAAACCTTAAAAAAAGTTCTGGCTCTGCATGCTTTTAACCAAGCATGCTTGTCTTCTCCTTTCCATTTACTCCTTATTTTCCCTCTCTTAAATTGTATTTTCTTTGACCTTTTATTTTACTACACAAAATGGGTTAAGAACCAGTTCTAAAGTGATGACCCAGCAGGAGACAAGTGGCCTCTTGTGCGGAAAAAAGAAAGAAAATAAATATAAATACGTAATTTATTAAAAATGCAATGCACATAACGGGGACAGTGACCCAGACAAGAGAGACACAGGACAACGTATATCAGCAAAGACCACAACACAACATGGCAAACAAATAATAACTAACTAATAATAACTGTAACCTCTGTAAGAAAAGTGATATATAAATCAAGTATTTTATTATTATTATTGAGGATGAAATGGTAAAATGAGATTATATCAAGTATAAAACCATAATACAAAGAAGGAATTAGATAAATACCGTAATATTAGGTAAAGATAATAAAGAATTTCACTGGAGGCAAATTTCCTTTACCCCTCTAAGTGGCATTATCCCTTCTCATTGAACCATTGCAAATGTGAGACATTAGGATTATTTATCATGGAGAACTAACAATACTGTATGTGAGGCAATATGTTTAATATGTTTATTCCTGGCAAATCCAACAAATATTGTCACAGTAACACAATATTTCTCTTTCTCTTTCTCCGTTTGTGAGCAGCTCTTCAGCTCAGAGCGAAGCTCAGACAAAGGAGGCAAGGCAAGTCTATTACTTTTTTTTAGGGGAAGGGTTGTTTTCCCTGCTGTGGCTATGTGAATGTGTTTACATGGACATTGGTTTGTTGGCCGCATGCTCGCAGTGTTTTTTCCAGATGGCTTGCGAAGAAAACATTGCTTGCAGAGCCATTTGAAAGGAGGAGAACATAATGTATTTCAGAAGGGTTGGTTGTAAAGTGATCATTTTGTTGATAATTTAAATGGGTTGAGTTTAATGTGATCCTCATTTCTATATACTGCGCTATCATCCATACATTCTTTTCTACAGTTTAGATGATGCCATCTTCTCATTTCCCTATGACTGCAGATAGTGTTGCAGCTCTTTTGGAGAGAAATTGCTACTTTCTCAGGATTTCTATAGCCTGATAATTCTTTGACTTGGGCTCGTAGGGGCACTTTTCTGCCTCAGAAATTTATGATGGGTTTCTAAACCCATTGTCTTTCTCGACCCCTCCTGTTGCGTCAAGAACATGTGAACCTCTTGTGTTGGCAAGCTGGCGAGTGCAACATTAGATTCTATCACTCTTACTGACTTGACAGAAACAGTAAACACTCCCATTGACTATACATTGAAGGTAAACACTCCCATTGACTAGACATTGAAAGTAAACTCTCCTACTGACTTGACAGAAACAGTAAACACTCCCATTGACTATACATTGAAGGTAAACACTCCCATTGACTATACATTGAAGGTAAACACTCCCATTGACTAGACATTGAAAGTAAACACTCCCATTGACTAGACATTGAAAGTAAACTCTCCTATTGACTAGACAGGGATAGTAAACACTCCCATTGACTAGACATTGAAAGTAAGCACTCCCATTGACTATACATTGAAGGTAAACACTCCCATTAACTAGACAATAAAAGTAAACTCTCCCATTGACTAGACAGGAATAGTAAACACTCCCATTGACCAGACATTGAAAGTAAACACTCCCATTGTCTAGACGTGGAAGGTAAACCCTCCCATTGACTAGACGTGGAAGGTAAACCCTCCCATTGACTATACATTGAAGGTAAACACTCCCATTGAATATATATTGAAGGTAAACACTCCCATTGACTAGACATTAAAAGTAAACTCTCCCATTGACTAGACAGGGATAGTAAACACTCCCATTGACTATACATTGAAGGTAAACACTCCCATTGACTAGACATTAAAAGTAAACTCTCCCATTAACTAGACAGGGATAGTAAACACTCCCATTGACTATACGTTGAAGGTAAACACTCCCATTGACTAGACATTGAAGGTAAACACTCCCATTGAATATATATTGAAGGTAAACACTCCCATTAACTAGACATTAAAAGTAAACTCTCCCATTGACTAGACAGGGATATTATACACTCCTATTGACCAGACATTGAAAGTAAACACTCCTATTGACAATTTAAAACATTTCCACCATTGTGTGGTGTGTGCCTATTGCAATGCCTGACTCCACCTATAACTTATTTAATTTCAACTGATGATATAAAGAAATTCACCCTCAGTACAGTGGACAAGGAGGGACACTAGCTATAGAGATGAAAACTGTGTTTTGGTGTTTATCTTCTTTGGTTGTATTTCTGCTGTAAAGTTGGACATTTTAACATGGGGGTCTATGGGGATTGTCCCCCTTCTGGAGGCAGCCTCAAACACCTAGGACCTAAGCCACGTCCCGTAGCTAACAGTGCGACGCTTATTGGCCTGGTACACAGCGCTGGCTAATTGCGTGAGTACCCGCACACTTGACAAGCGTAGTCTTTCAATTTGACACGACCAATTACGTAACTCAATAACCAAGTCGGATGTATGTATCAGACCTATAGAGTCTAGTGTCTATCTTACAGAGTATGTGTATCAGACCTATAGAGTCTAGTGTCTATCTTACAGAATATGAACATTTGGTTGTCGTAGCAACCAAAGTTAACATATTGGTTATCAGTATCAGTATGAGAATGGGTTTTACTGTAATTGCCTTTTTCTGCAGAGTAGCCAATATTAAATTGTGCCGAACACACTGGCCCAAATAGGCCTATCGATTTGTGATAAACCAACATAACTCGTAGCTTTTGCTGGTAATATTCCTAAAGGTTCCAGTTGGTTCGTGAATCGTAAATGCCTGCCAGGATGAAATATATTTCCGATCAAGGACATAGCATGCTGTACAGATGTACCCATCTGTGCAGATGTTTAAGCTGAATTACCAATTTCCCTTTTCCCCCCGTTTTCCTAGTCCATTTGACAGTAAGATGTATCACACCATGTAAGAGAAAGAATTAACAGCAAAACGATTAAACAGAATGTGACCTTGAAGAGATGCATGGATTTCCATAAATACAAAATAATTAAAAAATCTAATAATAAAAAAACAGTGCATTATTATTACTGCGATTGATATTGATCAAGGGAATTGGAGTATTTGGGAAGTGAAGTCTACAAAATATGTGAGACAATCTAGGTCACCTGGTATCGTTCTCCAAGCATATTTTAGTTATTGTGCTGATCACCAGGGGGTAATCAGCTCCATGAATAAACTTTACTTGACTCTACACACATTCATCCTTTCTACCTGTGTGAGGAAGCTGTGGTGATTTTATTGGAAGTTTAATACGACGTTGTCAGACTGTCTGGACCATTCTGAGCATAACTGTTGAAGTTATTTTGGGCACCTTGAGGGCACCTTGAGGGCACCTTGAGGGCACCTTGAGGGCACGTGTTTGCATGTTAGCAGGATATCTGAAAATGTATTTGTTGGAAAGGGCTGTTTTTATTTTGTCTTGGTTATACAGTAATATGTGGCTGTAATTTGCAAGATAAACCTCAATTCAGCAAGGGGAAATACTGCTGCACTGAGCTTTTCTCAGTGAAGCAGCTGTTTTCATGTCATTAAGCGCCCTAAGCTAACATTGCAACACAGACGTCAACAGTTAACAAACAACTTCAAGGTCCGAGCCGTGGCCGTGTTCCCGTCTCGTTGATGAGATGCCACCATTCCCGACAGCGCTGACAGAACACAGAGTGCCCGCCCTCCAATCCTAATCGTCCAATCCCTTCCCCAGGTGGACAGCGATAGGCCGGAGGAGGCCAGGTTGATAGAGATTGACGAATCGCAGCGCAGCGAGCACACAGTTTTTATCACACCTCCAGAGCTGCCTCCACTGCCTGAAGCGGAGGAACATCCACTGTGTTACAGGTACTGGTTGGCACATAACACACATGGAACAACTGGGAGAAACATGGACTTCAGCAGCACTGTGCCCTTGGGCTCAAGCTAGTGAAATAAACATCAGGGGAATAAATATTCACCTGAGCTTGTATATTTATTACTGTCGACTTCTTTACATCTGTTGATGTTCATCTACAGTATTTTGTGTTTGTAACGTTTATGCTTCAAAGACCTAAAACTTTCTTCCTAGATGATGTCTGAATTAGAAATGGATACTTCATAAACATTTTTTTTTTTACTGCAGATGTTTGGTTCTTTCCTACAAAATCCTTTCCAGTGTTTGAAAAAATAAAAAATAGATATCAAAGGGGATTGCAATGGCCACTGTTCCCATATACAGTAATAACACAGGATGAAGCTTGTTATCTTTCAGCTCACCTAGAGGGAAATGAGGAGACACTTGTCTGTGTTACTTAATGCTTCTTTATATCACGGTGTTTTATGGCCATATACACACTACAGGTTACATCCTTTTATAAGGTCACTATACCACGTTGTGATTGGTTGACGCCACATTACCCAGACCTGATTCGTCAATGCGGTTGGTCCCTCTTGAGCTTGCGTTTAACGTTGTCTCGGTCTTGGTCAGGTACGACGATGGTTTCCCGGTGTTAAGCCTGGACCTGTTTGACCCCGTGGAGGGCTTGTTGACCGCCTCCTCTCGTCTCGCAGCCCGTCAGAGCTGCCCCACTAGCCCCGCCCCCATGTTCAGACGCACTAAGCAGGTCAGTGCACGCACGCACACACACACACACACACACAGCTGTCTCAGATCCAGAATATAGAACTAACTACTGATTAGAATCTTGGTGTTTAGCGGATGGATGGATAGATGGATGGATAGATAGAGGATCCACCTACCTGTGTACATCAGTGACAATAACCCCCCTCCCCCCAAACACCTCCTCCTGCCCCTCAGGAGATCAAGTCTGCCCAGAAGATAGCCAAGAGGTACTCGTCCATCCCCCAGATGTGGTCCAAGTGTCTGCTGCGCCACTGCTATGGCCTGTGGTTCATCTGCCTGCCCGCCTACGTCAAGGTGTGCCACTCAAAGGTGCGGGCGCTGCGCACCGCATACGACGTGCTCCGGAAGATGCAGGCCAAGAGGCTGCAGCCGCCTGACGAGGTACGGAGCCCCTGCCGAACCCTGTTCACCTGTTGAGACCTTGTTTACCTGCCGATACCTTGTTCACCTGTAGAGACCTGTTCATCTGTGATGCCGTGTTTACCTGCCGATACCTTGTTTACCTGCTGATAGCTTGTTCACCTGTAGAGCCCTGTTCACCTGTAATGCCTTGTTTACCTGCTGATACCTTGTTCACCTGTAGAGCCCTGTTCACCTGTGATGCCTTGTTCACCTGTAGAGCCCTGTTCACCTGCAGATACCTTGTTCACCTGTAGAGCCCGGTTCACCTGTGATGCCTTGTTTACCTGCCAATACCTTGTTTACCTGCCGATACCTTGTTCACCTGTAGAGCCCTGTTCACACTCTGTTGTTGTTTTTATAGTCGACTATAAGGCTACTTTAATAAGTGTATTAATTTATTTAATTGTAAAGTACTTTGAGCTGCAGTCTCTGTATGAAAAGTGCTATTAAATAAGTGTATTATTATTATTAATACTACTCTGTCCCACCACCTCCCGTAGGTCTGTTATCGGGTGCTGATGCAGCTCTGTGGGCAGTACGGCCAGCCCGTCTTGGCAGTCAGGGTCCTGTTTGAAATGAGGAAGGCTGGCGTGCATCCCAATGCCATCACCTACGGCTACTACAACAAGGTAAGTCATCTCTGTTGTCCCTGCCAAGCGGGCAGTTCCTCTTGCAGCAAAGCAAGTCTAACTATGGCCAGCCGGTAGCGCTGTGCGGTACATTACGTAAATCTCAGTCTACCACACCGCAAGGACGCTCTGGCAACGCACGCTAGATCTCATTGGGTTTTAGCGTGTCTTTTAGGGCATCCATCCTCTGCAGGGGAGAACAGGGTGTTCCTGGGTAGGACGGATTCCGTTACACATGTAAAGAAAAACATTAAAAACATATGTACATGAAATACATGCACAGACCCCTCAAGGTGGTTCAGCAGTCTCTGAAGGCGAATCTACAGGCTTTAAACCTGGCAAGAACCTGTCTTCCTAGCTTGCAACCCAGGCAGTGTAAAATAACTTGTCTTCTGTGGGGGAGAGAGGCTGTCAACAAAGATGCCTTTGATACAAGAAGCTGCGTAAAGGGAATTTGAACGTGCTAGTCGATTTATTTTTATGCTGGCTCCTTCGACCAAAACAAATCAAGCGCATGGTCAGTGATTATTTTGCTGTCCTTTGTCTGTTTTCAGGGAAAGCGCAAAGAGTCAGAGTTGAGTGCATGGTTGTGCTCATGTGTGGTTACGTTCATACGTGTGTGTGTAAAACGCTAAAGCGTACTTTTTTCTGGTTTATTGTGGGTTTAGAATATTGACCAAAAGATTGACATTTTTTTCTAGTATATTTTCCCTGAGGTGGATAAGTATACCTTTTAATAAAAATGATTGAGTCACAACTGGTGAATAGCAATAGAGAATTCTATTCCTTTCTCTGCTCTAGTTCCATATGAAAGAGTTTAAATGCCTACATACCTACTGTACCTAGCAGCAGGTAAATATTTTCTAAAACCTCACGCACCTGTGTAACTGTTAACACTCAGGCTGGATGACATGTAGACAGGAAAAGGCCACAGCTGCCGAAATCGCTGCAAAACACTTATTGTTGCCATAACGACAAAAACACTGCCTGCTATCTCATCCAATTCCACCCCCCTTTTCACCTGGCTGGAGAGTCTGTAGCCTTTACTAGCTAGGTAGCTCCCAAGGGTGCATAAGTATCCTGTACGCTAGCTCCTCTGGTGCATAATGAACCACCTTGCTGCCCACCATGCTAGCATAACAGTTGGAACAGCGCCGAGGCGGTTGCCTGCGTGAGTTTATTTCACTTGGGGAGTACTTTATGAGCTGAGATGGATGGATGGATGGATGGATGGATGGATCAAGCAGTTTAGTCCAGTGTTTCTCAACTCCGGTCATAAGGACTCATCACTGCTGTTCATGTTTTACATTTCTTCCTGCTCCAACGCACCTGATTCAAATGAGTGATTCGTTATCAGGCTTCTGCAGAACCGGATAACCCGTTCATTTTAGTCAGGTGTTAAGTCTTTTTTCTTTGTGGGGAATTCTGAATTAAAGCTGAACTATGTGACATTTTTCTGCCACTAGATGGTCTGCCACTAGATGTCACCCTATGGAGCAGCATCTCAGACCAAAACAAATGCTTTGTGGGCCACACACACACACGCACACACACACCCGTGCACGGCCAGACGTGCGGTCTGGCAAATGTAACCTAATACGTAAACAAAGAACAGAGCTTGGATTACAACACAAATAATGACAATGATGTAATTCTCTGCTCAGGTTGCCATTAAGGCCCATTTATACTCGCTGCTAAGTAGCATGCGCAGCATCTCTGTCCCGCATATCCTGCAAACTTTCTGTCTGTACTTTGTGCACGTTTTCCCAGCCCTTGTGGCATCGGTACGCCTACGTGCAATATGCAGTGTGGACCCTCTGATGTTCTCCGAGACGGAAACAAGTTGCAGTGATGTTTGAAGAGTGAAATTACTAGTTAAAATGGCGACGTATTGATTTTAGGAGATAAATGTATTACCCTCTGGTTAAGATTATTAAATGCTAGTGGGTAAATGTAGGGGTTATTTACCCTCAATGACAAGATGTGAAAATGGCACTCTGTTATTAGTAGGCGTACTTTTTCCATCGCTATTTCTGTAACTGACACCTTTAAAGGTATATGATATTGTAAGCTAATTGTAAGATAATACATCTTTTGTCAAATTCACCAAACTCACCTCGTGTTTCGCTATCTTACCGTTTCTGTACGTGTTGGCTCTGTAAATAGCAACCTTGGTGTCGCAATGTGATTCAATGTGTGGGTGCAGAGCTTCTGAGGGAGTTTGTTTTGATATGGAGCTTGAAGTTAGCGAACGTTCTCCAGAAAGTAACCCTGCCTTTTAATTATACATGTTTCTCTCTAATTCCTCATACACACACACGCTCCGCTCTGCGCCTCTCCACCAGGCGGTGCTAGAGAGCACGTGGCCCTCCACCACGAGGGGCGGCTACTTCCTGTGGATGAAGCTGAGGAACGTAGTTCTGGGCGTGGCCCAGTTCAAGCAGGCGCTACGGCGACAGGCTCCGCCCACACAGAGTCCCCTGTCAGGTAAAGGCAGCACACCCCTTTCCCCCCCATCCCGCCCTTCCCCACCCCTGCTCACCTGTCCCGGGCACCCCGGAGTTGGGACAACAGTCGCCCCGTTGTGATTGGCTCAATGCAGTGTCATTAATTGTCCCACTTACTTACGTACTTACTTATGTGAAGATTGACGCCGCTTACATACTGGATGTGTAGTTTACGACGCTGCATAGTTTACTATGCAATATCAATGCAACATTCTACGCAAAAACTTTCTCTGATTACAGTTGGTATCCATGGTGATGCTAGCAGGTCCCGTGACCGGTCCTAGTAAGCTAACGTAACGAACCCTGGATGAAACTGACACTGCGTCAATGGAAATTATTGTCATAGTACGAGTACAATTTTAGCCAATAAAATGCATCACAGCTTTTTTTTAGTTACAGCCAGGTCAAGTTTACACAAGCGCTTTACGGCATGCCTTAGGTTTTTTCAACGCGTGCGTAGCCCTTCATCTGACACTACTGCATACGCAGCGTAATGGTGCAAGCTCTACGCTGCGCTCCATAGAAAATGATTGAAATTCCTTTGAAAACGTACGCAACTACGAATCCATTATGTAAAGAGCGTAAGACTAACGCACCCCCTAATGCAGCGAAGAGCAGTTTTCATGTAATTTAACCCGCTTACAAAATCTGCTGTTATAATTAATAATAATAGAGAAAAAATAAGAAAAAATTGGGTAAAGCCCCAAAAACTGCCTTTACTGTATGTTTGTGATGTAACTTACTACATGTCGCTTATGCGACCCTAAACCAAACATGTATGCCACGTATGTTTGCTCAACAATACTATTACCACACTTCCCCACTCAGACTACACAAATATTGTTTTACAAAGTGCCTTGGATGGTAAACCATTAAACAAGGAGCAAACACAACATCAAAACACAGAGACACGTCATGTTTATTTTAAATCTATACAGCCAAGGAAAAAATATATGTTTAAAATAGTAATGGCACAAATATGCTATTATATATATATATATATATATACACACACACACACACACACACACACACACACACACACACACACACACAGCCATTGTTGATATATATGATATAGACGTTTGGAGTGTCGACAGAAAAGCATTCATCCGTTTTCTATAAATCTCCGGGCATCTTTGAAAACCACCAAGATGGCGGAGCTTCCTGTTTAATGCCTTGTGTTCCCTGGGCAGATGGCAGTGACCTGGACGCCGTGAGTCACGGTAGCCTGGATAGTTCTGCCGACACTAGCCCGGCCGAGCACGGCCCCTCCGCCCCCGACTGCGTCAAAGTAGACCCCGCTGACGATAGAGCTAGCAAAGGTACACACTCAAAATGGCTGCCGCTATACTTCCTGCAGGCAGCTGTCTACATCCTTCTTTGCTACTGATGCCTTGTTTTTTTGTCTGTTTTATTTATTTACTTATTTTTGGCCCTTTCCCATCTCCGCTATCTATTTTTCTTCCCGTCCCTCCGTCCGTTGTGCCGCGTTTCACCTCTTCTCTTGCTGGGGGGCCAGTGGTCTCTTGCTGCCTGGGTCCTGCCCCCCCTAACCCCGCCGTTCACCGTGTCCCTGCCTGTGTGTGTGTGTGTGTGTGCTCCCGCATGCAGTCCGCCGTGGGGGGCCTGGCTTGGTGAGCGAGGGGCATCCTGAGCGAGGGGAACCTGCTTTCTGCTCAGGTAAACCTTTCCGTCGTGTCACATTTGTGACATTTGGTGCGCACAGACGCTAGCGCTGCGTTCACACGGAACACGGCAGAACGCAAACCAGATATCATGTTAGCGGACGAGAGCAGGGCGGCAAAATCAGTTTTGGCCGGAAAGAAAAAATGGCGACGCCGGCAAGGGCAAACGGCATGCCGTTAAAAGTTTAAATATTGTAACTTTTTGCCGTCCTCCGCGACGGCATTTACAACCGGATGTTCGTAGCCCCCTCACACACGACGAATACCTCGACGTCGAGAAGGTGATACTTTCGGTGCAACAACACTAGAATACTAGATACAACACAAAAATAATTACATAAAACAGTTGCTACGAAATAATTGTGTTGAATATATTTTTTATTAAATTATTTGTAAACAATGTGACATCGCCAAAGCAACTGCCATTCCGTTGGAGTTTTATGCGGTGCGGTCCAGAAAGTGTTTGCCGTCTGTTCCATGTGAACGCAGCATTATGTCTAAGTGTCTGTCTGCAATCTGGCTGTCCAACAACAAGAAGAAAAGCTCCTCCTCTATATCTGTGCTGTCTTCCCCCCCTTTTGTCCCTCCTATTCTCTTCACCCTCACACTGTGTCACCGCCATATTGGTGTCTCTTCTCCTCCGTCAGTGTGCTGCTCTCTGTCTCCAGCACAGCATGTCTCGCGCTGCGTCCTGTCTCTCCCCCTCCCTCCCCCCCTCACATCCTTCGCCACGCACTGAGTTATCACTGTCAATCACGCTGGGTGATTATCCTCAGGCTCGTTTGACTTTGATTAATTAAGGTAATCGTTTTCATCACAGAGACCTCTGCTGGTGTCCTGCTGACCGCCTGACCGAACCCTGGGAGTGAGGGCTCCCAGGGTTATTAACGTGTGTGTGTGTGTGTGTGTGTGTGCGTCTGTGTGCATCTGTGTTTATATACTGTAGCTCAGGCAAAAATGTTCACATTTTAAAAATTAAATTAATTAAATTAGGAGACCACTGCAGCCGTTACTATTCATATGTTTTTTTGTTTTATTAATAGACGTATATAAAAAACAAAATGTATAGAATCTTTACAGTATTTTTTTTAAATAATCTGTAGTTTGGAAAAGGTTAAGAAGAGATCGTACACTTATTATTATTATACAATATTTAATAACAAAGATAATAAAGATAACTTATTTTTTTTATAAATATAAAAATACATATATTACATATCAATAAAAACTTGAAATGTATAAATAGCAAAAACCAGAGAAACTGCTGAAGTGGTCCAGATATATATATATATATATATATATATATACAGTATATATACAGTGTGTGTGTGTGTATGTGTGTGT
>JAODLL010021063.1:10146-25882 GCA_026546735.1 Forbesichthys agassizii
ACAAAATTCTACAACTCTCTGTGTGTCTCTCTCTCTCTCTCTCTCTCTCTCTCTCTCTCTCTCTCTCTCTCTCTCTCTCTCTCGCTCTCTCTCTCTCAAACATACACATGAGTAATCAACCCAAACAACCCCAAACACTGAGACACACATACTGACAAACTTCTCTCTCTCTCTCTCTCTCTCTCTCTCTCTCTCTCGCTCTCTACACACACACACAGGCAGGGAAGTAATCACCATGAGTGCTGCGAGTGTAGTGGAGGTGTGAGCGCTGTCTAAATGCTCTCCCTGACCCATCAATCATAAAATCCTTTATGGGGATTGGACAGCTGACAGTGTCGCCATTACAGATCGTCTCCCCTTATTTTCATCAATCACATCCTCTCTGCTGCGAAAAGTGACGCGCTCGCCAACGTTTTTGGCAGGTACTTAACCGACAAGGGTTAGCTTATTTGCAGAGATTTTGGGCAAAACCGTCTTTCTGATATGCAATTGTATTCAAAACAGTTGTTTAGCAGCTATTATTTTACAGTATATTTAAACAGGCATCTACAGATACAGTATATAGGACTATTCAGTTCATATTTATTTACGCTTTTGTTTAATTCATATTTAAATCTGCATCTGGTCGCACACGTCACCTGATGGTATTAAGGTGATCAGTGCAGATCACTCCGCCACACATTCATGTGTATTTATGTATCTGTGATCATTCAATGCCCGGCAATGATAAGTCCAATGTTAAATCACAAAAAAATCTCAAAAAGAGCTGCTAACGCCATCTGTATGTCACGATACAGTGTGTGCCCATGTGACTCAGTGAGTCGCATGTATACGTTATCTCCTCCAACCTTTAAGTTTTCTCTGAATTCTAAGACACGACCAGCTGCTATTCTGAGCCGACGTGACTTCAGACAGTCTGACACAGAGCCGGGCTCAAAGTAGAAACTCTATATGCATCTCACTTTAGCTGTCATATACAAAAACACAGGAAACCACAGGGTCCGATTACCATGTATGTGTCTGAACGTGCAGGCGAGAGAGAGAGAGAGAGAGAGAGAGAGACCACAATATAGCATGCATGAAAACACAAGTTGGGAAGGAATAAAATAAAGTGCAAGACAGAATGGATACAGGTGGAATGGAATGATTGCAAGCAAAGAGAATCTGTTCTGTACTCTCTCTCTCTCTCTCTCTCCCTCTCTCTCTCTCTCTCTCCCTCCCTCTCTCTCTCTCTCTTCGTTGGCATTTCCTTTGTTGCCTAAAGGGACTCGGCGGCGAGACAAACAGATCTTCTTCATTGGCGCCTTCGGGGACCCATAAGAGCGTCAGATGGTGAAGAAAGGGATTATGGGATTCCACATCACAACAGATCTGAAGCAAAACAGCTTGCGTTGCTCGCCATTAGTCAGTTTACCCATGTGCATCTCAATATCTTTCATACACGTGTATTAATTCAAACACAGTACTGTATGTGTGTTAATCTGTGCCCATGTGTAGGGGACAGGGGGTTATGTGTGTTGTGCATCTACAAAGACCTGTATTTAATATATTTGTAGATGAAACAAGTCAGAAGCAGCTTTTAGAAATGGCAGACAGGCAGACAACAGCGGAAATGTGGCCCATCACAGCAAATAAGAATCACTAGACTTGTTTATATGTTTTGCATACAGCATATGCAAGCAGAGACGTTTTTAAGCAGAAGGGAAACAAATATGCAGCTTGTGTGGGTGTAACTCCACCGCGCTATTCTAGTGTATATTAAATTGTTGGGTCAACACATCCATTTGCTCCATGACTTTATGTATAGCGTCAAACATAATAAACATAATATTAAACATACTAATAAACACATAAACAGTGATATCAGCACTGGAAGGAACGAGGTCTTGGTTCCTTTGTACTTCTTGATCTCCAACAGTGTGCTGTGCAGTGAAAGGAATGCCCTCCAACAGGGCATTGCGGGAGGAAAGGTCATAGATTAAAAGGGCCCAGGCCCAGGCCCAGGCCCGGGCCCAGGCCCAGGCCCAGGCCCAGGCCCAGGCCCAGGCCCAGGCCCAGGCCCAGGCCCAGGGAAGATTTAACTGGAATCTGCCTCTTCACTGCTATTTCTCTGATACTTGGAATGTGTTATGGTCTTTTGGATCATTACTACAATATAAGATACAGCTATTTCAGCACAGTTACACTCTTCATTAGGTTCAATAGGTTTGACAGCCTTTGTATAATAAATAAAACACTGCCGATTTAGAAATGCTGCTTTGCCACATTTATAGAACTGAGCACAATCCATAATTTATATATTTTGCCAAAGTGTTTTTCAACATAGAAATGAATCATCAGTAGACAAGACACAATATATAAAAGACATGTTTGGTCTGCTCCAGCATACTGTAGGCTTCAATATACTTCATGCTGAGTCTAATCCATGCCACACATAGCCATGTGACTGCACTCACCTAATTTGCACAACAAATACTGACAAATTGGGCTCAGAGATGGAGATATGGGCCTGGCTTTAAATAGGTTATTATGCAGCTATTCAGCTTTTCATTACTAACTTACTAACTGCTTAGCGGAATTGCACACCAGATGTAAAAACATCCCATAGCTTCCCTGCTGTACCTCACTATGAAGTGTTCCCACTGACATTCCCACTAGCATTAGCGTTAAATTAACTCCTCGTTTGCATAATGTAAGACATTCACTGTTTGTCAAAAACATACTTATAATGACTGCAAAGCTGATTGCGGTCAATACTACTGGAAGCATGTATTTTTTATATATTTATGTTGTTGTAGTATTTCAATTAAGATAACAATATTTAAATCAAACATGGGCGAACACCAATGAGAAGGACAGAGTGTGATATGCAGTATTGGGCAGTAACTACTTTCAGTAATTAGTAGTGTAACTAATTACTAATTACTATTTCCAAAACAGCAATAATATATAATATTACAATTACGAATCCAAGTAACTAATAGTTACTGGGTTACAAGAATGAGATTTCTGGTCCTAGAAAACAGGGTAGGCTAATTGAACCATCATGTCCAATCATTTGGTTGGAGAGGTTGCAATGTTTACACTTTGGCTGATTGTTGACTCCTAAGGTTAATTATTACCTTTTAACATTATTACTTTTGAAGGAGTAATTAACTAGTAACTTATTACAATTCCTGAGTAACTGGCCCCAGCACTGGTGATATGCAAATAAAAAGGGAGGGGGAAAGGATGGAAATGTAAAAATAGTAATAGGAATATAAGTATAAGAGAGTGGAAAGATAGCTGACTGATCACTTCTATGGGAGGTACAGTAAATGATAAACAGCAGCTACTGTACTACCCCGGGTAGCCATAGCTGGTGTAACCATTGGAACGTTTTTGCAGTTGTTTCCTCCTACTTTGCGTAGGCCTATGGTTAATTTGAAACTATTGGACAGCGTTTAACCAATCGGCTTTTCTACAACTGTTTTTATCGCCTCATCTAGCTCTACCACCATTTGGAAACACGCTTGACTTCAACATAATCGCACTTGCTTACCATGATTGGTCCGCCAGCAGGGTGGCTGTACGAACACTAATGTAAACAGGAGTTTCCAGACAATCAAATAAATGAAGATGAGCGCAGTAGTCGGGCGGAGCCAGGCTAAGGCTGCTACGGTTTCACCAGAAAGCATAAAAATGAAAAATATTTCAGATAAAGGTACTTCATCTGAAATATTTGTTGTAATTTACATGCAGTGTAGGATTTCTGTTAATACATATACAAACACCATGTTCACTTTTTGTTCTTTTCTTTTTGGCAATTGAAGAGACATAATTTACCATTTTCTTCAGATTGAGTTCATTTCGCGTCATTCTCTTCATTGTTTTCATCTGCGAGCGGTGATTGCTACGTCTTATAATTAATTATAATAAAGCCTGAAGCATCTGTTTCCCGTCACGCTCCATTATAATTCAGACACTCCTTTGATGTAATAAGATCAAAATAACAGTGCAGGTAGAATGCTCGTAATTCACAGCAGCAACAACAATGGCTACAACATCAGCAACAACAACGAGATACTGTTCCCAGAGAACAATAGGGGAAAGCTTCACCTTGAGGAGTACATACTATACCAGAGTCTGTCTTCTCTGACGCCCTGTCTTTCTGCCTGTCATCTTGCCAGCTGTCGGTTTGTGTAAGCCAGTAGCAGGTGTAAATATTGAGGCAGCAATATTTGTCCGATCACCCTCTCCGCCCATTCGAGATGGTCACCAACAAGGTCAGCCTATACAGTACTGTACAAGACCATCGATATCTCAGTCCCTCCAGGATATCGCTATGTTGCAATCGCATCTATTAACGCAAATTAAATAACCGCAAATTAAGTATACATGTTATTTTATGTAAAATCTTGCAATTTTGTGCAATGTACCGGAACTTCTCCGGAACTTCTCCGCACTATTTTTATGTTGTGAGTATGCAGACGTGCCACACGAACAGCTTGTCTTTGCTAACAAAAGTTACGGCAATTCCCTGGTTCTGCACTAAAGTGTGGATAAACCACATGTGGTGGAACATAAGCGAAAGTCATCAAGCGCATAACACACTATGGCTGAAACGCAGTGCGTGTGCGATTCAAGCCTACTGCATGTGATAACGGAAAAGACAACAGTGGTGCCAGGAAAATCCAACTGCACTTACACTATAGGTTATTATGCAACAGTGGATGTTTTGTTTTGACGTGGATATTCCGTGGTGAAATTACAATGGTCAAAGTCTAAAGATAAGATACTAAAATCGAATTTGAGCCTATACCCAACCCCGTGCAGCCTACCTTGTTTGCAGGAAACGTGTGGACAATTCGGTGACTCGTGAGAGTCCTAATTGAAATAAAATAAGTAGGCCAATATTTTCTCTGTAATGTAGTGGAGGAATTGCGTCCTGAGCAGTGGATAACAGAGGATGGCAGAGGATTACGAGGATGACTCCCTTGTGTGTGTGTGTGTGTGTGTGTGTGTGTTGTAATCCGAGCTCCGCGTGAATGATAGTGCACGTGTCCTCTGTTGTTTACTTCTGTCATTATTATTAGCCTGTCTTTGATCCGTTGACTTCAGCTGTTTAAGCTATTTAAGCTATTTCATCCATTGAATGTTTAAAATGTTAATCTTAATGAATGCTTAGTTATTTTTCGGAATTCATTGAATCATTTATTTTTTTGTAGGGATATGCCGTTTTCATAGTAACACTCAGAACAGCGTTGTCAAACTGCGCTCAATCTTTACCAAATAGGGTTAGGTTAGTTAAATAGTCCAATTCTAATTGAAAAGACAGAGATTTTTGCAACTTATGTGTGCTCCCGCAGTTTCATAGCAAAAACATGCCTAAGAACATCCCGTTATGCATCCCAGCAATCGCAAAAAAATCCTGCAGGGACGGATGTTTGTATGTCGCTGTGGCTCAGAGGGATCTTACATGCCCTAACTCTGCTATTGGGTTCCCACAATTTTCAGCTCGCGACCCCCAAAATAACAATGCCAGAGACTGCGCGACCCCTGAGGTGTTAAAGGCACAATAGCCATGATAACATTATTTGATAGTGTTTAAATACAGGCTTGCAACACATCGAAGTAATGCATTAATATAAAAAGTGTATTTCTACCAACAGTTATGGCTAAAATATGCTCTTTCTAATCATTTTAAAATGTTATTTATTTTCTTAAAATCATCTCGTGACCCAGTCTGTATCTCGCGAGCCCCTGGGGGGTCCTCCTGACCCCCACTTTTAGAACCACTGCTCTTTGGTATAGATAGAGGAAAGCAAGCAAATCTCACAGTCTCGCCTCTCTAATGGGCTTCATAAATAATATCAAGGTCAAAGCTGAACCAACTTATACCTTATGTTGTAGAAAAAAACTGCAACTGCTTTCCCAATCAAGCGAGGCCATATCTCATGTTTAACTTCTGTGCTAAGAGCTAAGAGAACCTCTGTGGGCAGGTCATTTGCTACTCCTCCCTGGCCAACTTTCGGTTTAAGCCATAGACCGTAATGGACAAACCCTCCGTGACGTCACCCATAGCTTTTCTCAAGAACGTATTGGAACATCGCGCTGTGCTGGCTCTGGCCATCGCCATATTTGCAGTACCTCACTCCGCCTGTAACGCTCTTCGATGAACTACAGGTTTAGGCACTTCCGTGTTGTATTCATATCTCAGCACCGGAGGTTCCCGCTTGGTTTATACTGTAGGTGTAATAGGCTACAGTGGTCTATGATTTCATCGTATAGAGGTGATGAAATTTCACTGGAGCTGTAGCACATAATCCATTCTATCGGTGGAAGAGGTTTGCTTGCACCCTCAGGTCAGATGCAGAAGACTTCATACTGATTCAGCCATTCCAAATCCAACAAAAACATTATTCCACAGCTTTCAGTTTTACAGACTGTTTTTACGATGGCAGAGGGAGTTGATAGAGTATCACAGATTTATGCCTTTTCTGTGGGCCTCAGTAATGCTTTTCTACACGGTGCACTAAAGTCTTGTGAGAAGAAAAATCATCTGTGGTGTTTTATATGAAAGCATCGGGAGCGGAAAATTGCAGATTACGAGAAGCCTTGCCTAAGAAATGTTTACAGCAAGTGCTGCCAGGGCAGTGGCCATTAGAGAGAAATTAATTATAGTAATTGTTTTTTGTAACCAATTAACAGGTTTGCGGTCTCACTTACAGATTGAGGCAAGTTAAACCATACTACTCGCCTTGTTTCAAGTAGCCTGAAGTAGACCTGTGATCTTGACCCACCATTCAAGACAGCATCTATTAACCTTTGAATGCCAAGTACCACTAAATCGATACACTTGTCACCAGGAACACTGAACAGGGGGTATTTGCTCCAGGACCCATGAGAAAAAGCCTGGTTTTACATAAATGAATGGATTGGAAAAGAAAGTAGTCAAGAGTTTTGTAGTATGGCACACAAGTGCCATAGAATAAAGTAGGCTAACTATGCAGATTACAGTCTTTCAAGTGCATGGAAAGCCAAACCAGATTGCGAGCACAAACAAAATGACACCAGCAGCTAATACAGCATTTTGTTCTGTCATCTTAATCAGCATAGTCAGCCATGAAATGAACAAATAGCACTGGAGAGACCGTTGTCATCCATCTCCTCCACCTGTTAGCACCTCAGCAACATACAACAACCAGCCTGCAGGCTCCAATGTTGCTGTGTGCTCGCTCATGTTCAAACCGGGGCAGAGGGCATGTCATAGATGGGACTTGCATGTCGGGCTAATGAGGAGGTCCAACCTGAAGCCATTGGTAGCAGAAACACGTCATGGTCCATATTGCTAAGACTTTTATTATTTCAGCCATTGTTTAACTAAATCGAAACGGCTCATAATATTTTATATAATTATTGTTATCATCATCTTAATTAGATATATTGTTATGTTGTATATAATATTTGAAGTTCCTTTTATTGACAGTGCTAATCTTTTTATTTCCATATACAGTATATTATCAACAGCTTTGCAGCAAACCATGATAACTTGGAAATGATTTCATTAATGATTGTGGCCGTGCAAAGCAAGGATTGATTTTGAGTCAGATTGTGTCTACATCTCCAGCAAAAATGCAATAACACATGACCGAATATCTTCCTAGCAGAAGGCAGCAGAATATCACAAACAGCAGATAAAGGTTGGATACCATATAGGGCAGGTCTGTCTAGTCCAGTCTCCAGCAGTGAGCTAAGATGGAGAAGCCATGGTCTCTCTGGTTTTACGCACCATGGAAGGAGGCGTTGCTATCTCCAAAATATTGGATCAAAATTCATTCTCCACACCGCCTTCTCACATGCCGACACAGCAAGGACTCAAATCCAACAGGGAGAGGTTGTAAACCGGATAGGTAGGTGAACAGACGATAGGGGAGGGGAGGAGTCGTGGGCACTTGAAATCCCATTGAGCTTAAAGATGGTCCTCCACAGGTGACAGTTCACCATGACGACAATTCACCTGTTTATCCGTATAGCCCCATTGTAGCTAACTGCTAAATAACAGTGTGATAGCCTGTGCGATAAGCGCAGCCGTAATACAAATCAGCAAATGTGGATGCAATCATTTCAGGCTGATTTGCAAACAACCAAAGCGGGAGACAGTCCGATGCTAAGCACTAGAGATAAATGTTTCTGGTTTCTGGCCCGGGGTAAGACACAGAAGTCGTTTACATGTTGGCGGAGAAAATATATTTCAATTTACACCAAGGTATTTACATAAAGCTGTTAGTACAACCAGAACCATAGCCTTGGTACAACCTGTGCTAGCTCGCTTCAATGAGCCACGAAACAGACTCTAAATAAACTAAAACTCTCCTGGCAAGTCATACAGTCAATAGCAGAGTAATTGTTTGGGGGATTTTAAGCACTGCAGACATAATTCACAAATATATTACTTCTGCATGTTGGAGAAATGCAACAGCAATTTAAAGGCTGTTGGCTGTTATTGCTTGATTACACTAGTTTTCCAATCTTAGCATTACAAGCCATTGGTGATAAAGTCAACTGGCACAGCTTGTCAAGACTATAAGGATTCCATTGTTGGTCTGCTGGCTTCAACAAATTGCACTAATACACCATTAGCCTGTGTGAAATCACAAGCTCAGACGCACACACTATTACAGTATATATACACACATAATTGTTATGCAGCTAGACTACTCTTTCAGCATGTCGATATATCCCGCCAAGCTGTCCATAATTAAACTGACTGATTTTTGTGTACACAGTACTATACAACTGTGTAAAACTGTATTTTCTAATATAACCCATTTGAACATGCCATACTGTGGATCACAACATTTTTTCATTAGACCAGGCTGAAAGCTAACATGTTGTCTCCCACAAAATGCAGCTTTCAGGCCAGTCAGAAACAGCAGCATATTCCCACAGCCAGGTTTTCTATTAACCACTACAAGTGTGTCATCTGGAAAAACTGTCGAAGACAAACTAATGGGAATATATCTGCAGTGACTCCAACAACGTTGCGAGACAAATACCAGCTTGTGCATTTCACACCATCCTGGAACAATCAAAATCGAATGCAGTGAACAGAAATGTTCCCAATCTAATCTGGAATTGATTTGGCAGCCTGAAGCCGATTCAACAGGATCAGCAGGTGAAGGCTTACGTCAAGCTAGTTTTGTAAACAGGCTCTATTGAACACATTTAAATGAATTGCTAGTGAAATCAATGGCCAAGATGTGCTCATTCCTCCAAGCAGTAACAGAAGGACGTCTGTGTGTGTGTGTGTCTGCATGTGCGTGTGCGTGCACGTGTGTGTGCGCACTGGGCACGAATGCGTTTAGGTGTGTGTGTGTGTGTGTGTCCATGCGTGTGTGTGTGTGTGTGTGTGTCATGGAGTTGATGTAGAAAGAGAGAGAGAGAGAGAGAGAGAGAGAGAGAGAGAGAGAGAGCACAAAAGAAGCCAAAAAGGTTCGTAAGCTAATAATAAACGAAAAAAAACACCGGGAGGAATAGAGAGGCAAATGGGTGAGAGCAGAAAACAGAAATCTATACTGTAATCAATGAGGTAGCTGTGTTAAATCTTGTAGAAAGCTGTATGAAATTCCTTCTAATCTCAGAGTTGTATCTTGTAAAAGATCAGGTACATCCAAACATACACGAACCGTATGAGAAATGACAGCAGATCTTATCCAACATGCTTGATACTGAGAAGCCTTTGACAAGAAAGTTATGTATTTAACACCAAGTGCATAACTACCCATAATGCAACTGCATTGGGGCCCAGCGTCAACCAGGGGCCCGTGAACAATCATCTTATTACTGATCAGCTGGGCCCTCTAATGTACAACTCATCCTTCAACCGAGCTTCGTGGCTGGTCGAGCTCCAGAAAACCACCATTACTGTTTAAATGCTAGTAGATATGTATATTGATCAATATACAGGCATTTCCTGGAATGGTGTCATTCTTGGTTTTGTTTACAATATCTGCTATGCATAAAGCACTCATAGGTTATCTTACCTCATAGACACATTAGTTATACATTTCGATTTAGTAACAATTAATGGTCGATTTGATATTAAAATGTGTGAAGTTGGCCAGTGGAATTCTGGGATATGGTGATGGTGTGACATGCGTACAAGTAGCCTGTTACATTTCAAGAGAGCGGGAATGCAGCAATGGATAATACACATACAAGCGAACATGACACTAATAATTCAACAGGCAGCCGAAAATGAAAAGCTACAAAAAATACATAAATTGTACGTAGCCTACTTCTTTTAGCAAGCAATCCTCTTCAAGTATTAAATCTTAACGGAGATCAATGGGACAGAGTCTAGAGCAGTCTATCAGAACTTGTCAAGCACAGCGTAAAGCAAGCCTGGAGTGTGCACTTATGAAGTAAGTTCAACTTCATCCATATTTGTCTATTGCTAAAAGAAAAAATGTTTCACTTGTCAAATGGTGCGCCAATCATGTTTTCATCTGTCATGGTGCTCTGACGTCAGCTTTCATAGTTGATGTTTTACTTGGGAGATGATAAGACAATGAGTGTCTACGCCATTGTTTAACACAATTGCTTCAGAATTTGGCTAAATAGCACAAAATCTTAATTGAATATTTATCTGAATAAATTCACGTGGGTGTAAAATTGCACACGCTTCTTTGTAAAAACTACAAGGTTAAATCAGGGCTAGACTGGGCCAAAAAGTGGCCGTGGCATTTTTGGCCTGACATTGGCCCATCACAATCGGTGGAACGCATCTAACAGTGCACCACCCTTGCGGTCCCCTTAAATATACATCCATATAACCAGTTATTAAGTAGGCTACATTTAAAATAAATTCTAGCTTTGTCAGAGCTAACTAGGCTACTAGATGTAAACCATTAAGAGGCAGAAAGTGCATTTAAAGTTATTAAATTCAAATAAGTAATAGGGCTGTCAAAATAACATGTTAATTTTGCTTAATTAATTAATAAACAATTACACAACAAAAATATTTACGCAGAGTAATCACACTGATGGCTATGCCTCGTTAGTTGCTTTTGCTTATGCAATGCAACTACAGTATATAAATATATAAAAACAGTAACAATAATTTCATAACTAAAGTACAACGTACAGTATGTACACTATTTTTACTCTATTAAAATGTTCCATTACCACCCCATAAAGCCCTTGCTGATCTACTAGGCTATGCTCTATTTAGAGTAAAGCCCACTACATAATTAACCGCTCACCAGCAACATAGACGCCCACCACCATTATCAGCATCTGCTTCAATGATCAAGCGAATGGAGAAAAGGCTATTGGCTGCCCTGCTGTGACATATCACGCCATTGGCTGATTAGTTATCATCACAGTAACAGCAGCTTGTGGGTGCACAGATTGATATGGCAACAAGAACTACAACTGTTATCACAGAAAGCTTGACTCACTAATGTGGTGCATTTGTGTCCGTCTGTTCTACTGTGTTCTGTTCTACTAGAGCTCGGTAACGAGCTGTTGAGTAAACACTGTACAGTGCTGTAAGTACAGCATCTACGTAATGTAGGCGTACTTTCTTCAACAATGTTTTTTTCTTGAGCCATTTCCTTTATGTGTGTCATGTGCTTTGATTGGCTGGTGATTCTATCTCTAGGGTGAATAGAAGGTCACTAGATGAAAAGCTATTGGTTTCATTGCAGAGAGTTAAGAAGTGATTGCGATGATTCAAAGTGCTCTAATTTCATAGTCACTTCATGTCTAATGGTATTACTCCTCAAGCTGTTTGCCAATGTAGGCCAATGAGGAAATCTAATAAATGTATACTTTGTTGCAACAGTGCAAAAAGTTATTATTATTATTCTAGCTCATTGTTTACAGTAAATAACACTTTTTAGTCAGCTAAAATTAGTTTAAAACATGTCTGATTGGTCTAGCTCTATTACTGTTACAAACATACATATTCCACTCAAACTATTCTCACGCTGTTCTGATTTATTCACTACCCTGATGAAAGGTTCAAGTGAACTAGAGATTGTTAAAAATATGGCAGAGAGATAATTACATTTTTTGATACTTTTTTTTTAGGCTAAAATTGTCAAATTTCAAAACATTTGAGATTAGAACTGACTTGGCAATGCTGAGCATTGGCAGAATCTATTTAATGTGTTTCAGAGTTTCATGAGGATCAATAATTTGCTTATGAACTTTCCATTATTGATCAATAACTACATGTTAAACAAGCAGACCTTAGTATTTGATTGTAAGAGGCTTTTTAGGGAACATTTAAATTACTGAAGTAAAAGCTGGCCGACACCCTCCCCTCCCACATTCAATCCTATTGTGGCTGCACCAGGATTATTTTGCGATGAGATGATCTCGCTAGATATCCACCACCACGTACACACACACAAAAAAAAAAAGCCCTGACATGGGCCTGGTCCAGGTTGCCTATTAGGCTATCGTATAACAAAAATCAGTAAGTATCAGGGTGGATATCTTGCAAGTGCAACATCGGCATCTGTTACAGTTTGCAACACATGTTGCACAGATTTGTGTGAGCTTCAATTTAGAATGTCTTTATTTAAAAACAAAACAATCACAACACAACATCATTATTTGGGCGCATTTATCACGTTCTTGTGAGAACACAGCCTGCAGAGGCAGAAGACCTTTTCCTAAATAGCCCGACGCTATAGAAAAGCTAATTGTGCATAGCCTAACAACACCTTACGCACAGTGGCATTGATTTTTTCAGCTCTGTTAGCGGTGGTGTTAGCTGACCTACAGTTGCTATTACAGCAGTTACCGTGCATGGCAAGCTGTTGACTATGGCAATGCATTAGTTCCACTGCATTAGACACAATGAGTGTCACTGTGACAGCATCTCAGTCAAAGGCATGCTCACACAAACCCCATCGCTCTTGCTTTGTCTCGCTTACACTCGCACACACACACTCTCACGCACACGCACACATGGTTTATCCTATCATGGCACAAATGACTGTTACACACCACTCTTTTCAATTCAAGTGTTAAATTCATTAAGCATTCTATTGTACACACACCCTAGCAATGAGTCTTCTTTTGAATGATCCTCTTTCATACACACACACATTGTGCAGCACTACTAGAGATGCACTGTATGTGATGTACTGTAACAATGTCACTTACATCACAAAAGTAAAACCTCTCAATAGTCGGACACTTGTCTTACACTCAAGAATGTGCATGCATTTTGTGCGAGCGCGCACACACACACACACACACACACACACACACACACACACACACACACACACACACTATGTAAATTACTCTAGGTTTAGACTGGGAAACCCATTTGTCTTCATACCCAAGAACTACACACCTCATTCTCTTGCCTAGCAACATTGGTTGGACTATGAGAGAAACAGTGAGAATATTACTGTTCCCTGAAAGAGAGCATCCATCTCGTTGCTCCTCCATTTATCCTCCATCCATTTATTCATCATCACGAAATCTCAAGTCGTCTGGTCTGCTGAATCAATGTATTCATCATTGATGTATCGCTCTCATCAAACATGTATTCGCACACTGGACTCTCCTATTTTCTTGCCATCCTCCCTTCCAAATAGGAACTTCACCAGTACCCATTAATAACAATAGTTGCTTTATCAAGCCAGCATTGGTCAATGGTTTTACAACAGCAAGGTTCTGCAGATTAACTTGTGGTAGGATAGTAAAACTTGTCTTTCGGTTGCTACAGTAAGCACAGCCAATCAGGTCAGCATACACCTATGACGAGCCTTTCTCTTTTGTTTTGCCATAATTGCCATTCTTACCAGCTGCATACCACAGACGAAGGCCAGAGTACACCTGCCACTACAACACCCCATGGTCTCCTCTTCTCCGGTAGTCCAGCACCAGGCGACTCGACTCGGTAACTCCCCAATCTCCACCAGAATGTCCAAAGGCAAATCCTGGCTGGCCGACAGCCCGACGAGGTGCTCACAGCCCGGCCTTGGAGAGCGTACGGCCCCTCCTCTTGGGAGCAAAGATGTAGTATCCTAATAATAGGCTATAGCTTGTGTATTAGGCTATGATAACACTACTTCGTTCAAAATGAAAGGATTCTGAAAAATGTACATTGACACGGGCCTCCTCTTGTCGCCTAGAAAATGGATTTAGGTATAGAAGTAGAAATAGAAGAAATAGAAGTTTTTCTCTAAAAAGAATAAGGCCAGTCTTTCTTATTTTAATCGGTAGCCCTATCCAAAGAGTATCAACAAAAATAATTCCCCCGTCCTTGGAATTGAAAGGTGGATTAAAAACCGAAGCCGATCGTTTCAGTCAGATTAAATTAGACTAGGCTACTGTGCATTTTGCTTAATTTGTCCCTGGAGAAAAAGTTTGAAAACAGCCGTCTGCTTGCCGGGGCTAATTAATGCGGGAGTTAAAACCGGAATAAATCGGCATATAGGCATCATATGCTACATAGGCTACATCATAAACTGTGGAACAGTGAAGACTACTTTTAAAACCGTTGGGATAAAGCAGTTTTGAGTAGTGCGTCCAGATGTCAGATTGGACACATAGTCCTGAAGACCATCGCCCTGATTGGCCACATTATCACCCACAATATGTAAATGAGGGCCTATCGCAAATGACAGAAACGCAGAGAGAATGCTTAAAAAGACACCTTTTAGATTATCATATTTGATCCTATTCCAAGATTATGGAATTTTATAGGGTATGACAAAGATTTTAAGGTGTGTGTGGGGGGGTGGGGGGATGGTGAAGAGCAATAAAGCGTTGGGAAAGTAGTGTCTTTCGGTTATGGATGGTCGGGACTCCTCGATCAGATCACCTCCTTGTTTCTATAACGAGCTCCTTACGCTTTTATTTTCTTAGAATAAGTAAGGAACGTATAGACTAACTGCGCCCCTCTGGCTCCGTTCAAATCATAAAACACAGTCCATCACCCGAGACGTCTTGTAGGCTACTGGCTTTTCCACTTTCCCCTTTAGAAAAGGGCGAGTCTGAACGGCGTATCCCTTGATGTTGTCAATCGATCTCGGTCATTTGAGCTACAAGGCAGATATCCCTCCAGTCGTGCGTCCTCTCGATACAGTCCCGCTTTCGTAACACAACCGTCTTTTGTCTGCCCGGTAGCCCGCCAGTTAAAAGCTGTTTAATTCACCGCCTCTTGTTGAAATCGATGTCTCCAGCTGGTAGGAATCCAGATCGTGCCCTCTCACGGCTGTCTTGACACATCCACGATTGCCTTGAATCACCGGAGAAAAAGAGTCGGTTGAAAATAACAAACCTTAACAGATGACGTTTGTGTGCAGGCTAACATAACAGAACGCGGATCTTATCGCCTCGGTTTGCGTGAGAGAAACGTGGTAAAAAGTGGACAATAGCACCGGGATGAATCGACGGACCGAGTGACAGCGAGGTGCATCTCTCGTGCTGCCATCTGACGCGCCAGATTGAACCGGGGGCGCGCACTGTTCCGCTCAGCAGGAGGGAGGCGAGCTCCTTTTCACGTGCTGGGGAGAGAGAGGGAGCGAAGATAAAGAGAAAGGAGAGTCGGTGTGCAGCTGCTCCGCTCCGGACCGTGGCCTTCATCGATTATCATGAACCACAGTAGGCTCTCTTCCACCGCTGAATAAAGTGTGAATTATAATAAATGGTAAATGGTAAATGGGCTCATTTATATAGCGCTTTTATCCAAAGCGCTTTACAGTAATTTGCCTGACAT
>JAODLL010021074.1:0-25879 GCA_026546735.1 Forbesichthys agassizii
CTCTCTCTCTCTCTCTCTCTCTCTCTCTCTCTCTCTCTCTCTCTCTCTCTCTCTCTCACACACACACACACATACACACAAATGTCTCTCTTCTCTCTCTCACACACACACACCAGTACCACACTGTATATCAAGAGCACCCTTCGTGTTCTCCATTCCTCATCGGAGCAGGGGCGGAGGGCGGGGGGGAGATGGGGGGGTTAAAAAACTCCCTGGGTTTTGGAAGCCCCTTCACATCTCTCCCTGAGATGATTTATGAGGCCGAATCACTCACAGCACTCACTTCCTGTCAGTGAAATCTCCAGACGTCCTTCTCTGTTTTATACTGTCACGTTCCATCTAGACAGCCGGCGGTGGAATTTAGTGAGCGGCTGGATTGGTCTTGTCTGCACATGTGTTTTCACCGCGGGAGGCGGTAAAAAAACAAAAAAACAACAAATTTAAAAAAAGCCAGAGGACAGAAAAGATTCACTTCTTTTCTGTCCTTTTGCTTTTTAAATGTTATTGAAATGTAATGCTGCGTTATGTTTCATTGCTTAATCGTGTCTCGTCTGTGTCCATTAGGAGAAATAAAGTGAAGGATGCTACGTAACTGTTAATGCTGAATTAGCTAGTTTTACACTGAGCCGGGCTTCTTTAATGAAGACTGTCTCTATGGTGAAAGACGGAGAGAATGAGAGAGCGAGACGTAGTATTTCCGTGACTTCAGCACGAATCCCTATTTAAGAATCCGGTTTGGTTTCCCCTTGCAAATGTATACTGCGTAGGTCTCTGAGTAGTGCCACGCTTGGGTGACATTTATTGAACTTGGCTTCTAATTGGCTGTTTTGAAGGTGAACCGACCCATGATAGTTCTCTACCCGCCTTCCCCCAAAATCCAAAATGGCTGTCTAGCCACAACCCCGCTGTGAATATGATTGGCCTGGTGGTCCTCGTGCAGTTCGGCTGTAAATCCTCTATTTCGTCTTCATTTGCTGTTGGTAGGTTTTGAAGTCTCCATTGCCATGGTTTTGCCAGGACACCATTGGGTGTAACAGAATGAGACCAGATACGGTGCAGCGAAGGTGGCCTGGGTTGCCAGATTGGAGCCCTGGGTTGCCAGATTGGGGACCTGGCTAATCTAATTTAAGGGTGAGGGAAAGACGCCCGAGGGCCGAGCCAGGTTTGGTTCTCGGGTTTCCGCCTCCTTTCCCCTTATTTCTTTTATAACTACGCACCGCAAAATACAATGTGGTAATGTCTGAGGGCCTAATTCTTCCGGACAGGTCCGGGAACAGAGCTCTGTCCCCTCGCTCCAGCTTCAGAAGGAGGCAGGGGGCGAGGGAGAGAGGGAAAATGGGGACGGAAGGAGAGAGAGGGAGACTGAGGATGATTTATGTCCTGCTGCGCAGACCCAGAAACATATCCAGACGCTCGGTGAATGGAGTGAAGCAGGCCGTAAAGCACGAGGATACGTTCAGAGCTGGTTCCCTTCTTTGTGAAAACCCCCAAATGAGCTCAAATCGTCTCCCATGTCAAAGCCAATAGGTTTGTTTTATGTCATCAAGCCCCATTGACGATATTGCTCCCATTATTCGGCGGGAGCGACGACGTCTGTCTTGTCTAAGGGAATGACGAATGAGGCTCTGTCTGTCAGGCGAAGCCGCGGCTTATGGAGCCAATAATAGGGGCGTCAGTGCAGTGCTTTGCCATAACCGTGCATGGGAGGCCTCGTTAAAAAAGGCCCTGCAAATAACACAGCGTAAAAGTTACTGGGGTTACGGCCTGCTTTCTTCAGTGCAGTATGGGTGTCTAAGATGTTGCACACATGGATAGATAATGTACAGGCGCACAAGTTGAACACCCTTCGCCCATACTGTATATCTCACCCGCTTTCAAGCCACAATCAGTTTTGCTGTGTCACGCCTCTTTGCATGCGTCCGTTTAAGTGTGTCTTTTACAAGAGGAAGAGAGATCAGTTTCAAGCCCCTCTAGAGACCCCAGCTCCTTTCACTCTCTATTAAGTGAGCCTGATGTGGAACCGTAAAGTGATCGCTGAGCAATTTTTTTATACCTTAGAATACATTTAAGGGGATTCTAGCACACTTAAAAACCATACTACGTGATTGATTGTTGTGCGTAGTTATTAGCATAAAGCTTTTTTTTATTTTTTTTATTTTTTATGGACATTTTGTCATATGAAGTCAAAAGTACATTTTAGAGCAGATTTATAGAGCACATTTGAAATAAAATAGGCTTCACCAATAAATACCACGAATGGAAATAAATTAAATTCCTATTTTATTTTACATCTGGGAGGTCATTTGCCCTTCATTTTGGATAAAGGACCCTTGAGGTTCAGGCAATGAAACACCTCAACATTTTAACAAATGTTCCTCAGATAGTTCTTTTCAGATTATTCTTTTCAGATTGTTCTTTGTTGTATTTCTTAATGTAAAATGTGGATTCACAATGCATGAAGACCTCATTATTGACAATGACTGAAGATACAGTATATTGAATATTTTATAATTACTTTAAATCATTTTAACTTTAAATTAGACTTTTGTTAAACTGTTGATTCTGTAGTTTCCCTACCTCAATACTGGAATAATAATGGGACTAAATGGTCTTTGTGCATTTTAGGAGGTAGTATGTTTATGTTTTGGATTCTAATTTTCAATATATATAATTAAAGGTTACAATAAAACCAAATTCAGCCACAATCTGAGAATTCATACTAGCAGTACAACCTGTGTTTAGGTTTGCAGACACATGAATAACGTTTTTGAGAGATTATTAAAAAGCCAGTGGTGGATTAATTTTTACATTAATTAATGTTTACATTTACAGCATATATATATATCAGAAAGAAGATAAAAGGGCATTTGAAGCAGAAACTTGAGAGGAGTGAGTGCTAAGAAGTAGAGCCCTCACTAGTTGGAGGTATCTATGAGTGGATTGTGAAGAGGTGTGTCTTGAGTCTCTTGCAGAAGATGGGTAATGTTTCCGCAGTCCTAAATGTTGCCGGAAGCTTGTTTCATTATTGTGGTGCCAGGACAGAGAACATATCTCGTAAAGATGGCGTTGCCAGCTGGCCAGCTGAGGTGGTAAAACAAAGTGCTCTTGTTGGACCCTGAAATTGAACCATTGCTTGGAGGTAGCTCGGGGCAATTCTCTTTACCGCCTTGTAGGCCAAAACAAGTGTCTTGAATTGCTGAAGTGTTGAGCCAATGAAGTTCCCGGAAGATGGGGGCTACATGGGAGAACTTGGGTTGGCGGGCTGCGGCATTAATACTGTGTGTTGACGATAGGAGGGCTTAATTTATAGTTAACATCAGAGAATGGAATAAAAGTGTAAATGTGCTTTAACATTCTGGAGTAGAAGTTCAAACAAAAGCTAAAATAGTAAATAAAGGGAAGATACATAGGGGAAAAAATACTCCTACACAATAAGACCAAGTCCAATTTCCGGCCAAACCCTCCATCTCGCCTCTTTTCCGCATTTGACTAATTGAGCTTCTCTGTGATTACAGTCACCAGATGGGCTGGCAAAAGTCACAAAAAACCCAACCAAACCCACAAACTCACAGCTCTGTTTCTCCAACAGGCCTTTCTTGTGGACAGCTCTGGGAATGTCAGCCATCTTCCCATCAGCACAGGAGGCCACAAATGACTCATTTTTAAGAAAGTGTTTACAATGAAATGTTGGGCTGATGTGGGATAGATTTATTACCTATTTACTCTCGCCGACTTAGATTGGGGTTTTTGTTGGTCCGATTTTTGATCAGACCACGGAATGTTGCCGGCACATAAACACGCCACACACAACTTGGAATGCAGCAATGTATGTGTTTGTGTGGGTGTGACATGGAGACTGGGAATCTGTGGGTGGATTTTGGGATATAATCCGCAGTGTGTTTGTGTGCATTTATACAGCGTGCGTGTTTGTTTGTGCTTGTTCTGTTCTTTTATGTGCTTGTGTGTGGGCATGCAATAAGCGCACATGCCTGCATTTTCGTGTGTGTGTGTGTGTGTGTGTGTGTTCTCCCACTCAGTGTGGTGTAATTATCCCCCACTAATCAGCACCCTATAAAGGATCAATCAGGTAGAAGATAAACATGGCACGGTGGTATAATACACTCCATTAAGAAAGAAAATGGAACCGTGTGTGGAATTTGATCAGGGCCTGACAGAGTTCTTCTGACAGAGTATTTACACCACACACACACTCCCACACAACAGCCAGCTTGCTCCCTTTTTTACAGCTACAAGCTGAGGCTCTTTAATCACAAAGCCCAATGAAAGTGTAGGAACTTTGGTGACCATCATTTTCCCACTATAGAAGGATTTCAGCAGGTTATAAAATTAGACTGTGAAAACCGCTTGTGTAGACAATACTTTATAAACGTTATACACTGATTTGTCAAATTTCAGAGGAATATTTTAAAATATCAAATCTTTCTACCTCCAGAGTATGTATTTACTTTATTATTGTCTTATATTCATATACATATATCATCCTACCTCAATAATTTCAGCAGTATATCATTTTTACTGCATTAATAGTATAATTGTGGGGGCATTTTGTGCTTTTTCTGTATTATTTCCAATTTCGTCATATTTGAAGCCTGGTTAATCATTACCATATCTACTGTACAGTGTAATTTCTTGCGGCAAGTTTCTCCCCAAGGTGTTACCTTTGTGAGGTTTTGCATTCCCACTCCATCAGACTCATCCCATCCTTATTGTTTCCTGACGAATGAAGAATCACGCTAATGGAGCCGCCACGCCTTGAGGTGCTCCCAAATACGTTCTGTCCTCTTTTCGTCCCTCGCCTCTCTCTACTCCCCTTCGCTCTGGTTTGTCTTCCCGTCCAGTTGTACACCCACTCCCCTCTGGGGTTGCTGTAGTTTTTACATGCTACGCTGATATTTGTACAGATGTTGTTTTGTTTCTGCTGCTGGGTTTGGAAATTAGATAATGTTAAACGTTGGTCAAATTATCGCACTGCTCCCAAGGGTAGAAGGACTTGTTTTTGCAAAACGTAATTGCTGGCAAAAATGTATAAACAAACGTATGATTTCATATTTGTATGAATATTCTGAAAGTTTGTCTGAATGATCTTCCGACCCTCCAGACTTCTGACCACTCAAAGGGCACCATCCCGTACATAGGCAAGCATTGGGTTACATTACATTACCTGCAGAGTTTACAATTCTGTTGTTCGATCTTGTGTTGTCCTGGTGTGTTGGTGTGTTTCTATGGGGTCATCATGGGTTGGACGGTATGGTTTCAGCAGGATGTCCCACCTCCTCTTCTTCTACCGCTATAATGAAGCCCCTGGGAGGTTCTGGAAAGCCCTGGAACTGATCGCTGACCATCCTGTCCAAAACCTCCGCCTCCTCTCTAGTCCAGACGATAGCGAAGCAAGCCCTATTTTACACTGTCACCATAGCGACAGCAAACACGACAGGATTGGGTCCTATGGTTTCAACAGATGTCAAGGCCTGGGGGAAAAGAATCTGTAGCTTCACAAAAAAGTATAACGCACATATAACGGCAGCGCTTTTTATTTCTTCACAAGGCGCTATGTACATTTGTGACGTTAAGTCAGTTAAAACGAATGCATCGCATGGAGGAAAGACAACTGCCGTCCAGGGGCACACCAAAACATAAAAGGCAGGAAATTGATACTACATAACAACCTATTTAACCTGGTGCCCATAAAGGGAGTATTTCTGCACTCAGTACAGCATGCCTTAATATCCTCCCATTGTCCAGGCCATGCGTCATGTCCACAACACCAGCATTGATGGCTGAATACAGTTGCTGGAGTCTCCTAACTGGGAAGAGATGGGATTGTTCTGGACCACAGTAGGGGGGAAATGCTTGGGAACTCTACTTCCCAGCGTGAGAGGAGACAGAAAGCAGAATTACTCCCTGGAGGCACAGCCAATGACCTTGCTGAGTGAAAAATATGCAGAGGTCACGGGGTTCCTATTGGGCAAGATCTAAATGTGACTGACATTGGACAGCTATGACTTCTGACTCTGGAGCTGCCTAGCAGAGGTGCTATTAGAGACCATGGGTAAATGTCATGTAAACATGTCTGAATTTGAATCATACTTAATATGATTGAAAATAATAATCTGTTACATAATAGTCTGTTTGATTCATGCTCGCGTTAAGGTTGACATTACTTTGTTTAGACTATAGACATATCATGAAACGAGGTTAGCTAAGTTGTTCTTGGTTACATACTGACCAATCACATGTTCGTCAAGAGAGCATTATCTAGTTGAAATCGGTGATGGTGATGTTTGCCTGGTATGCATGGCTACAAACAGCTGCAGCTCGTTCACGGCACACGGTTATACACCTGTGGGCTAAAGGCCTTTTCTGCTCACACGCTCTTCTTCAACACCTACCAGGAGAGGTCAGTGTTCTCTTAGGTACCACCACAGCCCAATTAAGGCCTCAAATGTCTACAATTCACTCCCTTGTGTCAGTTTTCAGTGACTCTGTGACGGTGCTGGCTTGGTAGACAGCAATGCAGACTGAATAGAGGCAGCTTCAACTCTGGAAGTAAAATAGTGTTCGGTATTATGCTGTACTGTGACTGCATGTTAATGAATATTGTGAGTAGTAATAGGCTATATTTGTATAACACAAGGTACACACAATGGTACAGTTAATGCAGCACATTTAGTTTTGGTGTGGGAGTCATCAGTACATCCTAGATTCATGTTGCTTAAAGGAATCCTTATGAAAACCACACATCAAACACGTGAACAGACTCACCGTGGTGGCAGAGCGTGACAACGCTTTGAGCTCGAACCTTAAGCGCTGCATTTGAATTGAGTGTTAATGAGGCTCAGCAGGTCTGACACTTTGGCTTAGCTTTAGACGGAGCTTTCCACATGCCGGTCCCCCCGTACAGTAACTAGAGGGAATTAACGCCCTGGGATTTGTCCAGAAACTCCAGGTTCCTACAGAGAGAAGGAAGCCGTTAAATCATAAAAGAAAAAACTTCACTCTACAGAATTATTAGCCTTATTGGAATAGCATGTAAGACAGCCAATCAGAGCCACACGGTAAAGTGATGCAATATGGCCAGAGTTCTTGCGAAGTCGTTGGACCGGACTCAACTTGTGTGGCGTCCGAAACGGATTGCTTTTTAAAAGGCGAGGGGCAGCATGGGCTGAAGCATTCAGAATAAAAAAATAAGAACACTAATGGTCCTTTTCGCAGATTGAGGCGTTTAGAGAGGTTTCGATGCCTGGCAGCTTTTCTCCTACGTGGCAATTGATGATGGTGTATGAATGGGGTAAAATGGAGCAGGGTGCTTACAAATTTAGTCTCGGAGGAAACGAGCATAGCGCTGTCGTGTGTAATGTGCGCTGCTGGCTTTCTGGAGCTGGGTGCCTTTTGGTTTTGGTGGTTGTACCAAGTCCAGATTTAAATGGAGGTTTTAGTGGGGTGACCCTAGGCTGTTTGAGGTGTGGTCTGCCTTGGTGCAAGGCCCTGCACAGCATCACACACGTCTACCCAGGCTCCAATGCCTTCAAGCTGAGGGGAACCATCACGCTATCCACAAGGCTGCTCCAACCACCTCTATTATAGCTGATGATCTCACTCGAGCTGTCTATGGCTATTAAAGCTGCAGAAAATGGCCACCGTAAAGCACGGCAGCTTTTTTAAAGCCTTAATAAGTATATGCGTTATAAATTATGTAAGTGTCAGACACTGGAAAATTATCAATTTAAGACACATTTTTAGGGTAGACCAGGTTTAAAAGTAATAATTTCAATTATTTATTGCATTGATTATTATATATTTATAAAACCAGTGCCTAAATCTGATTTAGTTTGAAAGCTCATATTTTATCATAAAAAATATCTTAGCATTGTAACAAAATATGCAAGGCTTATTGCCATTTAAACCCATATTTTGAAATAAAGGAATATACTATAAATAAATAAATAAATAAATAAATAAAGTAATGTTATAATGTACTGTTTCCTTGATACATACATTTAATCAGTTAACTCATTACCACAGAATATAATCAGAATATAATCAATGGGCAGGGTTAAGGAGCAGGAAGTGAGTTAAATAATATCACACATGTTCAAAATCTAACCGCTATCTGCCTTCATAATTTCATGCTCTGCTGCTTCACTGCTCGCTATCCTCATATAGTCCAGCTGTGAACAGAGTCAACATTTACTGTCTCTTATTGTCATATATCACCAGCGACATCCCTTAATGTGTGTAGCGATGCTACATGCCTGACAACGGCTGTAAATCTGGGGCTGACATTTGAAGTGAGACTTGCTCTAACGCTTGCTTCCCTGTCAGAAACATCTACACTGTCTGCAGACGTTTGTGAGAATATCTTCGCACTGCTATCATGTCAAAATCAAATCTTTTCACGACATTTAGGACTGTAAATTCTCCAGGAAGCTGATTTACAAAGACATCTACAAAGACATCAGTTTAAGATATTAGCAGTTTACAGCAGTTGTCCAATAATGTTATATAAGGGAAAACATGGTTGAAAATGTTTTTTATGTTGCTCTAGTTGTGAAAATGATTTACTATTAAATTAACTACACCAATCTTATATCTCTCGCTTATCAACTGGTTAAGCGGGAGAAGATGGATCGATGGAATCTTATAAATCTCTAAACATCTGACAAAAAGTTATTAAATCTGAAATGAATTTAAAAGTATTTTGAACACACAAAGGATGCATTCTTCATTCAGTGACCATTGCCACATATGCTGTAAATTTGTAAATGTCAAGACAAGTTTCATTCGTTTCAAAAAAAAATTCATTGATTTATATGTCATAAAAATAACATAAATTTGAGCTGATTCCATTTGCCATTAATTTATGAAATGCAAAAAGAAGCTTAGAGTATGAGAACATTTTATTCTCCAATGTCTTATAACTAGTGTTCTAATGCTGGTACAGTATGTGTATAAAATCAATTCAAAGCCCACTTACAATGTAAAAAATATTTCCATATAAAAAGTTATTGTAGAAATGTTTTGTAGTGATCAAACAGTATTTTTTAGCAGGGCAACATAATTATTTGAGTAATATTACATTTCCTTGGCTGTAAATGTAATATAAAAGTATAACTTGGCAAAGAAACAATTATCAATTATTTCCATATACTATTTTACCGCCTGCTTCATTAGAGGACCTACATTCCATTATTAAATACATTATGAAAATATATATATTCTTTGATCTGCATTTAATAGGACCATATCAGAAGAACCAATTAAGATCTTAATATGTTGGTTCAATATTTACTGTATAATCTAACTAATCACTTTTAAGCGGTGCTATCATTTTTACAGACTTCTGAATCACTGGCTGGACAAACAAAAGAAAACCGTTAATAATTACAGTTAACAGCCAGAACACAGTTAATGTACTGTAGTGGGCAGCGTATATTAATAACAAATGAGTATTCGTTCAAAAAGAACCTAGTATCAACATCAAAATATCAAAAGAACAATAATATACCCTGATGTTTAAACAGCAGTTACTGTAAGTGGCTGGATGATAGCAAATTCACAAAAACATACTGTAAGACAAAACATTATGGCACATATGTGGTTTCTGTGTGTGAGCGATACTGTTCACTCACACATGTCGATCATTTCCTCTGTGTGTACTTCATGACCGACAGCCATATTAAGCAGCAGGTCTACTGTAGTACTGTATCTCTCTGCTGTAGAGAGGTGAACCATCTTAACCGCAGTGGACATGAACCCTGCCAGAAGACTCCTCTCTTGACTCCATGTCAGAGGTGGGGTGGGGGGGTTAAGAATCACCTTATATCTTAACAGCAGTCACCCCTCCCCCCATCCACCGCTGAATGTCTTCTATGCTCTCATACCTTTGTCCTCTTGTCTCTCACACACACACACACTACACAGCGGGGGCTATTGCTTCACTGTTTTTGTGGCCGCGGCGCGCACAGGGCAGAGAGTAGGACGCAGTAAGACAGACTCGCCGCGGGGGCATCGCAGCCCAAAGCGCGCCGACAGAGTGGAACCATATGTGCATTAATGCTAGCTCAAGGGCTGAACCAACACGGAGCTTTCGCTAACCTGCTAATAGCCTTAATTTGTAAGGTAAACACAGGAAGGGGTTGACACTCACTCACCTTTCTGCAGAGTGACGTGCTCTAGCGTCGCGGACAGTGTCAGCGCTGGGGAGAGCGGCGCATACTGTACAGCAGAGCTGCAGCCTGCCCCTGCCGCCATGCTATCTGTTAAAGTCATTTTCTCTCAAAGAGGAATTAATTTCCTTTCTCAGGCAGGCCCCTGCGTATGTGGCACAATTTAAGTTGTACATTGAGAACCTTCCCCGCACACACACACACACGACGCCAACCCCCGTCCTGTACTGTTGTACTGTACTGCATGTGAGAGCTTTGGCCTCTGCAAAACAGGTTGAGAGAATATGACTTTAGAAATTGTACATCCATTATTGACATATTTAGCATTTGAAATGTGAAGGGGTGCCTTTTATCTACTGGATTTACTATGTACATTTCCTTCAACTTAGAAAGTAACCTTCCTTTGGTCACACAACCATTAACACATAATAAACATATGTTTTCCATCTAGTCATATTTTGTAGTATGTTGAATACATTTAATCTTTAGTATATATTATTTCTTACTTTTTTTATTTGGCACTGAATATTTTAAACTAAACTGTTGTGTTTTAAGTCACTTTTTTATAAAAAGCTTCAGCAGAGTCATTAGTTTATTAAAAGCTGTCTTACCTGTTTTATATTTCTACCTTTTTATAGATGAATTGTGGTATTTAGTTACTTTTTTAACATTACAATTTAACTATCTGTTCCTGTGAGCCCATGACATTCTTAGTTTAATTTAGTACAGATAGATATAAATGTATCATATACATATATGTGAATACATCTCTCATAAGTAGAAGGTATTTTAATATGATCCAGTGTAATACAATTATAATGAAAATGTGTGTATTTAATTGTCATCTGTAAACACTTGAAATTGATTTGAAGTTTTTCTGTAACTAGACATTTCTACATGCAATATCTAAATATTTAAATTTTTACAATAATTTGTTATCGAATAATTTTTTTTTGTGACGTATCAAATATTGCCCTTGATTTGTCATGAAAATTGAACAGAGTGACTGTGAAAGAAAACAACAACAGCCATTTATTCCACTTGCTAATATTTAAACATTTGACAAAAGGCATTGTTGGCCATTTTCTATTATTGTTAATACATTTATGTTTAGATTTGGAATATAGCTCATACTGTATTTCACCAGTTTGCCTAGCATACTTTTTCATAGAAAATAGTAATTAAGCAGATCTTCCAATCACAGGCTCTCTACTGGCGGGCAGCACAAACAGTACTACAGGACAGTCAAAGACCGGGAAACTTCCCCCACAGTGTCAGCACCAAGAGGGGTCAGCGCTGACAAAGGTAGGGTGACATCCCTGAGTTAACCCTTGACCCCGTCTCCCCCTATCACATTCCGGCCTCTCCTAAACTCTAGGACTGTTTTCATAGAGGAGGGAGAAGGGGGGAAACAGTGACAACAGTGCCACCGGATGTCAAGATCCAAGTCCAAAATAAATTGCCTTCTTTCCTGAGGCTCAGCCATTTTAATAGTGCAGATTTATTGTGCTGTGCTTTTTGGAGGACGCTCATGTGTATGTGGTCAGTAGCGCGTACGCAGTTTGTGACCCAGCCTCCAGCTCACGTTACACCCTATTTATAACATCCCCTGCGCTAGCTCCCCTCGTTCTGCAGTTCCTAGCAACCACCTTCTGCTCCCAGCCCCGAGCTCCGCTCCCCTGCTCCCCCTGACATCTGAGAGGCTTTCCGGCAGTTTCTACCCCCGGCTAACTGTTTATCCCGTGCAACCTGGCAACTGGCTGCATGGTCTGGATTACCGCGAGACGCCCCTTTTATACATAACAACACACTAATCTGAACGTGTTTCTGCTGAAAAGGGGGGAAGGAAGCGTTTTTGGTCCCGACTAGGGGAAGAGTCGCCTCCCGTTGGATATTTATTTTGTTTTGTTATTCTGTTTTTCTGCTCGACTTAACTTTCACCCAGTTCACCTGCCCGTCTCACCTTTCCCGGAGGGCCGTGCGTGCGCACGCGCGTGTGTGAGTGTGAGTGCGCGTGCGCACGTGCGTGTGCACGCCGATGGACCACACGCTGTTCGGCTGCCTGCGCAGCCCCCACGCGCCGGCGTTCAGCCAGTCTCCGCTGGCCCTGCACGGCCGCTCTGACCACATCTCCTACCCAGACCTGGGCTCCTCCTCGGCAGCCGCCGTCTCCTCCGCGTCCCCCTGCATCATCTCCAGCTACCAGGAGGACGGCTTGTTCCCCGTGGGGGGGCACCCTCACCACCACCACCACCACCACCCACACCACCACCCCCACCACCACCCCCACCGCGGTCACCCCCAGCACCCACACCACCACCACCAGCAACACCAGCAGCACCAGCAGCAGCAGGCCCCATGGCACCTCCAGCAGATGCCGTCGCCGGGCAGCTCGTCTCGCCCCGGCCTCTGCCTGCCGCACCCCCACTCGGCGCAGGACGGAGGACCGGCGCCTCCCGCCGACCTGGGCCTCCCCGGCGCGGCCAGCATGTGCGCCAGCACCCCCAGCATCGGGGGCGGCAGCACCCACACGGGGGCCTCCTGCGCCCCCGCCGACTTTGGCCGGCAGTCGCTGTCGCCCGCCGAAGCGGAGAAACGGAGCGTCAAGCGGAAAAGTGACAGCTCAGGTAGGAGGAGACTTTCCCTCGCGAGGATTGACAAAACAAATCAAACAAAAATAAACACGTTTGGTGGGATTTGGCGACGAGTGAGAAATTTGAAATTTCAGCACTTTTCAGAAGTTTAAGCATATCTTTGACCTCAGTAAAATAAATCAAAACAATGTGGAAAGGGCGGCGTAACTATTTTGGAGTCTTTTCCCTTTGTTGGTATAAATCATGTTGCGCAACAGTTTCATAAACATTACCACATTAATGTCAAGTTCTCCGGAGAAATGTTTTTTAGCAGCCAGGTCTAGACTCTTTGGTCTTAATCTTTCAGCAACTGGTGGGAGTTTTGCACGTTTGACAGGAAAACGGTGGGGAATATTGTCTCGAAATGATGTTGTAGGTGTTAGCTGACATGAAGAAAAGCTTTGCAGTGGGTTGACTCAACAGTGGAGCATAGGCTATGCTCAAAGTATGTGTGGGCATATCACACTGTTGGCATGTTTGCTTTAGGCATCACATCTGGTTCATTTCTACACATTTCAGAGGGCAGAAAATGAGGCACACTGTAAAGAATGCATGTCATGGATTGTAAAAGACGGAACCAGCGCCGCGTGTGACACTAAACCCCCGGAAAGATTGAGGCTTTTTTTAATGCTACAAGCAGTGGTTTAAGGATTTGTCTCAATCTTGAGTTTTAATTCAATCACTGAAAGCTTTCATAAAACAAAATTAAACTATAGAGGAAAAAAAATATGCAGATAAAATTTTTAATTAACAATAAAGCAATAATACTTTTAGAATTATATAAAATAAAGAATAACAAAAATCTGTGAAATATTAAACTGAATGCTTTACATAAACCAACATTATGAAATTAACATATAATATATAAATCTAATATAATATATTTGAAACACATACAAAACTGAATTACAGTATCAATTTATATACATAATACAATTTAATCTATTTACTGTAAACGTCAAGACAATTTACAAATCCTTATAAATCAACAAAAAATCGCTTAATAATTACAGTGAAATACTGTAGGCTGTTACTGTTTAGATCTCTGTATTAGTAATACATTTATAAAGTTATATAAAGCTGAGAAGTAAATTACTTACTGACAGGTTCCATTTTATGGAACACATGGCTCAATTAAATAAGTACTACATTAATTACTGTAATAATAATAAATAACACACACAGACGCCCACTGTTTTTCAAGATTTTTCAAAATTATAAAACACAAACCAGAACATAAACAACATAAACCAACCTCCTGATAGAGAAAGTCTAGCGTTTCCACCCCGGTGTTAACTGAGATAATCAATCACACTATGACAAACTGCTGGGGTCATGTCGCGGGAGGTTTCGCAGGCAATCCGATATTAGGGGTCGTTATCAGTTTTCCTCAGAAAGTGTGCCTGCTGTTCCCCCCCCGGGGCCCTTTGCAATGCAAGCCCTCCACGCACCAGCTTGGGCTAGTGCTCTCTTTAAAAAAGGGCCTCTTTGTACATGTAGTATACTGTATCACCTGGTCTTAGCTCTGTGCTCCCAGCACTTGACCACTGACTGACGTTTCCTTATGCAAGTAGATTCACTCAACATGCTAGACCCAGTTAAAGCTCTCTCTAGCTGTCTTGTTGTGCACGCTCATATCCCTTGTGGGTTTGCGTGAGGGGGGGGGGGTTTCTGAGACAAATTCCCCTATTTGCGTCAGTTTGTTGAATGCGCGAGATGACATGGAGATGACAGCATTGGTAATTCACTGGTTGATGGAGGTTGTTGGTTGATAAACAATCTGAGCTCTTCTTCCACTGACAAGTTACCATGCGGTAGTAGTCTACTTTGAAGATGCAGGCTCTTATACGCTTTTCATGCCAGTTGGCCATGGAAAATTCAGTCAACTTAGAAAACATCTCTGTTTTTGACAGCCCCATCATTCTTACAGTTTACAACCCATTTACAGAGCCCCATGGGACATGTTGGCCCCAGGTACACATGTAGTACATGTACAACAAAAACAAAAATCATCTTAATTATCTGGAAGTGTAATGAGACGAGAAATGCTCTTTGTTAATTGTGTAGATTACTTTATATGTCAATGCAAGCAGGCAAACGTATGCAGTAGGCTTATTTGTGCTGTGGCATCATAACACTGGCCCTATATTCAGAGGTAATGTATTTAAAAAGTAAATACTGATGGTAATAACTCTCCAGTGTATTTCTCAAATGCATGCAATTTCACAAAATGACAGAGCTTTGTTGAAGCCTGGATGTGTTAGTTTCCTTTGTATACTATTATTTTTGTCGTAGGCCTCGTGTCAGGTCAAATGCACAGTGGCACTACATTGTATTTTAGTCTCAAATTCAACACAACAGCCTCTATTTCCTGTTCTCCTTCGTCAAATCATTTGGAATTCAACCCTTGCCCCCAAAAACCAAAATTCCCCAGTAACAATAGTTATCGCATACTCATTAATTGTTCCGTGCAATTCTCTTCACGCTAAGACCAATCATACTGATTACAGAGGCTAGCATACTCTATGACCGAATCAGCTGTCTAAATATCACACGTATGACAGTTCTATGAGATATCCACACCCCGGCCAGCCCAGGACTTTGTGTCAACATCTGGACTAGAAACTTTAGTAAAAGCCTGTTGAAATGTGACACTAGATATGAAAACAATAACAAAACACTACAGCTCCGCCCTCCACCGCTAGCTCCAATTTGTTGCGTCTGAATTTTCTTCCACTAAAACCTGGTGGTGATTGTTTCTTAAAGGCGTGCCGCAGGGTGGGCTCATGTCATTAACTTGTTGATGTTTGAGGTGTCTGGTTTCTCAAGGACCTGTTTTAGAGGCCCAGCTGGAGAGTTTGTTCCACTGTAACAGGTTATATTTGCATAGACTAACGCGTTCAAGGGAGTGGCCATTCTAAATGTTACTAGACTGTGTGAAACAATAAAAGGTGCTTGAAGTCTTATTAAGTTGAGACTGCTTTCAGGATTGTTTGTTTAAAAAAAAATGCTGAGATTCAATTTTCGGTTTCTCCCGGTTGCTTTGGAATACCGTTGGAATTATCGTGGTTAGGTCAATAGTCTTTAATGCATTTTCATATTTGTCTTCAAATTATTATACTGTAAAATAAAAAAGAAGCATAATACAAACATTGAATTGTAAAAACATAATAATACAAAACAAACACTGACAGTGATATTTTTGAGAGGTGCCCCATTGAACTGAACCCAGTTCATCTGGGAGCCCTAAAATGTTATGCCCTGTCTGGACGCATGTATTTTTCTGCCATTATTCCTTCTTTTTTGTGGAGAGATGAAAGTTATGGCGGGGACCTAATTGCTGTGGTGCAGTGGCTGTGTCGTAAAAGCCTGCCACTCGTTTTTAACTCTGAGCCTGCTGGTCTGAACCAGCTGGTTGTGTTATTCTTTTAATTCTTCTTTCACAATGTCTGTGTTTACCACGGAAAGAGAATAAAGCCCTCTGAGAGCATGTCTCAATAAGCTCGATGCTGGGCCAAGCACTGAAAGAGCCACTGAAATTACAGGCAGCGAACACAGGGTCAAAGGAGCTGAGCACTGGCAATAGCTCAGTAGCTCAGGCAATCATCGAAGAAATGATTGGCTCCATTTCGCAATTTGAGAGGGTGAAATGTTAAAGCAAATCAAAACAGTTTCTCATCGCATCTCTTGTGACGTGGCCGTATGAATTGTGAGGCTCGTGGATATGGTTCAGACCCTCTGGAGCTATTTACAGCTTGGCTTGACGTAGGTCTGTTGAATTAACGCACACTACAGAACAGGACCGCAGATGGATTAGCATGCAATAACGGCTGTGTTCAAGTGCAACGGGCCACTGAAGCATATCCAACATAAAAACCACAAAGCCTAGCTCGCAATAGGAACATTTTGGAGAGCAAATGAACAATCCTCATTTCCACAAAAATATTGTGGAAAAACAACAACAAAATACGTTTTTACTTTGTGTCAGGAAATGCGGTACAATCTACAGTAGGGTACATGCTCTGGGGGTGGTTTTCTTATTTCTTATGTACACATTACATTTTATTTGCGGATAAATTCGCGGTGCTAGTGTGTAATCTCTTTTCTTTTCTTTTCAGTTCTCATTTGTGGCGTGATCTGTGTTTGCATACTTTATGCTAGCTGTATTGAATACACATTTGTCCTAAACTATTTCCTGTACGTCATAATTGTCGGCATATCAATTGACTCATATTCAAAGTAATCAGGCAAGACATAGAAAAATAATGAAAGAAAATAGAAACTGGAGAAATTATTTGGAGCGTTCAATCTGAATTATATTTTAAAATTCTTATGTGTTGGTAGTTTGCCGTAATAAGGAGCCACTCATAATTTGTTTGAGTAAATAAACTCAGGATATATACATTTCACACACACTGAAGAAATGCTTTGTTCCATATTAAAAACATAAGAGGTTAGAGCAGATTCCATTAAGACTTTAGACAAATTAGCTCCATATTGGAAAGCACAAGGCCCAGCTTATGTGAGCACAGCTGCAGGGCTCGCACACATGTGCAGCTACCCTATGGTTCCTTCCAGCCGCTTCAAGCGTTCATAAACAATGCCTGAACAATAAAATATGATTGGCAGGTTCCATTGTTTCCCTTTTTACCTGGTTCTTTTCCTCCGCTCCCAGACTTGCACCTGCCTCACAACCCTCATTAAATCATTATTTTCTTTGCATATAAATCTCCCCTGGCTGGGACAAACACGTGTGCGGTGTTTTATTTCAGAGTCCCAGGACGGGAATTACAAGTCAGATGTCAGCAGCAAACCCAGGAAAGAGAGAACGGCCTTCACCAAGGAACAGATCCGAGAGCTGGAGGCAGAGTTTGCTCACCACAACTACCTGACCAGGCTAAGGCGATACGAGATAGCCGTGAACCTTGACCTCACTGAAAGACAGGTACAGTACGACTTGCTCATTTCCCCCAGGTTGGTTCAGAGCTCCTACCATTAATGCTCCAACCTTGTAGCTTTATTTTCATTTAAAAATGAAGATACATGGCATGTGATGTACAACGTTAGCAGTTAGCTGTCTAGAAATACACATCAATCTCAGGCCTGGATCTGGATCATTGGGTAATAGCATTAAAACACATCACTTCTTATAGGATGTCTGGGGAGAGCCTTGGCTTCTATCATTGTTTCCAGCGGCCTGTAGAGTCTCTGAAACAAGTATCTAGTGTCTGTATTTTGACACACAACACCACCAAATGAAAAATCAAATCACAGATCACTGACGGATAGTAGCCGATACCACGCTGTGAAGAGGGAACCTTTCACAGAAAGGATTTCTCTTGCTGGTGTGTTTTTGTAGCTTATTGTAGGCGCGCGTGCTATTGTGCCCCAGCTGTGCATGTACAGTACGCAGGGACTATCGTGTTCCAGATGTTGCCGTCAGTTCTTCTCAAGCAGGCCACAGTCGAGGCAGGGAGACGGGGGCTGAGGGAAGTGTTGTCCGTATTTCTCTTGATCCCCGTTACTACAAATTAGTCTCCGAGCGACCGGTGCCTCAACTGCTGTAAAAAAAAAAAAAAAAAGAAAAAAGAATCAAGCATGTGAAATAAATAACGGCAGACAAATGGAAGGGGAAGGAAACAGGCTCTTGTACTCTGGCACCCGTTTGGAGAATGATAGTTGACACCTTGCCAGCGATGGCTTTAGGTGAGGCTCTAGTGTTGGTTCAACCCAAGGAGCATTACGGGGGTGTTTAGGAGGGAGAAGCATATAGGTTTTAGGTTTCCGCTTGTGCTTTTCGGCTTATGCTTCATCCTTGAAAACAGAATACACCGGTTTACCTAGGGGAAGATTGGTATGATTATCATGTTCCTGTTATGATAGTTAACTCCAAGTCTGAAAGGAAATCTAAGGTCCCATACGTCACTGCAGTTTATGGGAAGATAATCTTGCCTGTATCACATCTGACGTTAAATTCAATAGTACAGTAACTATAACCTATGCTAAAAATAAATACATTAGTTAACTAACCTAGTATGAATGAACATTTGTGGATTCAGGTATCTCATTGCAGAGCTTAAATAAGCCCCAAATCACCTAGTATGCATGCACAATAATTACATTTGCAGAAATCATTGCTGTTTTCCCTCAAGCATGTACAACATAATAGCATCACCCTCAAATACAATTGTCTTAAGAGTTATTACATACCTGGTGATTGTGTTAATAGACATACAGTAACACATGCATTGCAGCTGTGAGTGAGAGCCTTACAGTAAAGGCGGTTCTGTATCTCAGTGTGTTGAGCATGGCACTAAAACTGTCACGGTTAGCTGTTTAATTCCCACTGGGCATACCCATGCTAAAAATGTATAACCTTGTGGGCGTATGTAAGGCACATTAAATTAATACAGTCAGCAAATGGCAATGCACAAGAATATCAAGGTCTTCCGTCAATGATTAGAGCTGACCTGGCTGACAAACATTTTACTTCTCAAACGTGCAACAGATGGTATATTGATTACAGCTCGCTGCAAAGGTGGAGAAAGCCTGTATCATGTCTAATGTGAGAAATATGTTTCTTGTCACCGTGTGTCGTGTACTGGAATAATGGGCTACGCTCTCCTGTTAGGCTGGTTGTCGATACAATTCAGGTAATTTTACACTGCAGGGAGGACAACCTGGTGATCCACAGAATATCATGCAGTTTTCTGGAAGTTTCTTTGGTCTGAACTCTGACTCCATAAAGCATCTGTGGACAATGGAGGATACAGTAGCTAACTACTTGCTTAGCTGTTGACATACATTACACGGTCAGACTATACTATGCCTATGTCCTCCCTTCATATAAAGTCCAAATTAAGTATACTGTAAACATCCCAAACAGTACAACACATTGTTCAATCGAATCCTGTTTATTTATTTTAACTTCAGGTTATGTTTAAGTTGTGCCACTGTCCACATTCCACCCGGTCATCAAAAAAAAAAAAAGTACCCCACATCAGGTAGAATATCGGTTGACAGCGCAACAGGAATATTCACCGCTGCCGTTTTAGACAAACGTTTGTGCTGTCAACTGACTTCCTGACCATGTGACCTATGGGCCCCTTTGGAATGACATCCCCCCCAAAAATACACCCACACACGTATGTGAGAGAAGTCAGGAGGAGCCTCAACCCTAACCTAAGACTCGGGGGATGGGGGGGAAGGAAAGGGGGGGGGGGGACGCTTGGCTTGTCCATGTGTAAACCGTTTTAGGCAACAGCTTAATCATCAGTCTGGGAGACGTAAATACGGAAGAAGTTGTCGAGTCAGGGAAAAGATGTGGACGCCAAGCGACAGATGGAACGGTACATCAACATATTATCGCTGCTGTAGAAATAGCTGCCAACCCTTTACGGTGATCGAATGCGAGGCGAACCGCTTTGCCCCATCGCTGCGTCCCTCCAGATAATAGGAATGCTCTTTTATTCTTCCACGGTTTGCTCTTTATTTTGGTACATTACAAACTCGCTGACCTGACCCCCCTTTCCCCCCATACCATTTGTGCTTTTGCATCAGGTGAAGGTGTGGTTCCAGAACAGGAGGATGAAATGGAAGCGGGTGAAGGGAGGCCAACACGGTGCTGTGGCCCGAGAGAAAGAACTAGTCAATGTTAAGAAGGGGACACTGCTGCCGTCTGAGTTTTCCGGCATAGCAGCGCTTCACCACTCCACGGACTCCTTACCCAACGAAGACAGCCACGACAGTGACCAGAGCTCAGAGCACGCCCACTTATGATATGCACAGATAACTGGCCCCGCCTCCTCAGAGTAGGCCTCAGTGCCTCAGGACTGTCCTTAAAAGGGCCACCGTTTGCTGGTTAGCCATCGTCACCAAGAGAGTACAGCGATGCTAAATAAATGTACAAAGGGATGAGGTGTGTTACTTAATAAGAAAAGGCAGGCAAAAAATATATGGTATTTGATGTTACCGCTGATAAATGTCAAAGCCAAAAGAAAAGTCTGAATACGAAAATGTAATTTCTTGATTTATGAAATTAAATGTGCATTACATTTTGGACTGAAATCATATTTGGTCAAAACCTTGAGAACATTCCATGTTGTTTCCATTATGAAGGAGACAGGCTTAGGCTTTTATTTGCACTGTTGCCTCAATTCATTTCTACTGTATGTAATGTACATTTCGATTACGTTATTGATCAAATTAAGTGCCGGATAATCTAATTTGCCTCGATAATATATATATTCTGTAAATAACGTTCAGTGTTGTTTGAACTTAAAGGTACACACCTCCATTGTGTTACAGTGCCCCAAAGCCCCAGGTCACAGTTTATATTTGGAAAAGGTTTCAAACCACTGATTTCAACCACTATATAGGGTAATTCTCAACACAAATTAAGGGTTGTACCTTTAACAGCAGTTTTATACCCACAATAACATCGACAGTTCTTCAGACAACACTTTTTATTTTAAAGATAATATTTTGTAGAGACCTCGCAGTTAATGTTTTCTGAAGAACTCGCAGAACAAATAAAATGGTCAATCAGTGATACATATATTATTCCTTATGATTGCGTAACTCATCCATGTATGCAATTCAACCACCCATAACCCTGTGTCCATATGAAACCAACTTAATATATGTGCATGTCCTGAACCTCAGCTCAAATGAATTAAACATTACAGAGAGTGAGGAAAGCTGGTGGTGGGTGCGCATGCTAAATCCACCTTGTCCTGCGGGCTGGGTCAGGACTTCTGCCAAGTTTTTTGAAGAGAACCTGCAACGGCTCATATTCTGTTACAAAATCCACTGGAAAAATGTTTGAGAGCTTGATATCCTCTTTCAGCACACTGTGATTGTGCATTCTAATTTGCAGAAGAGGTGCTTCACTGAGCTGTGTTCTCGGTCTATGCGTTTTTCCCTTCCAATGGATGCAGAGATATAGCCTATTGTAATATCAAGTTCAGCCTCCAAGCATAGCCCACACCGAATACAATAATAGTTGACGTGATAATTATGTGGGTTGTCCAGAAAGTTTACTGTAGATGTAAATCCCGAGTTGAAACAACCCTGGAGCTGTTTCAAGCACAGGTGTCTATGCTGTAGCCCAGGCCTGGCAAAGTCAGGCCCGGGGGCCGGATGTGGCCCTTTGAGACGTTCTACCCGGCCCGCCCGGTACATCAAACATAAAAATAATAATAATACAACATAAAATTACTTGACGAGCTCTATGGAATGGTACTTTATTTACTGCTGCGTAAAAGAATACATAGTTAAAGTGAACTGTTACGTTTGATTATGAAAATGGTGTTGCAAAGGAATTGCCTATATTCATATAAATTAACAAAATTAGCTGTTTTGTGTTTTATTTTAAAATGTGTTAACAAAGTAGTGTGGCCCGCAAAGTTCTTTGACGTTTTCAATGTGGCCTTCAAGTGAAAATAATTGCCCTCCCCTGCGTGTAGCCTATATGCACAGACTCTCGCGAGAAGTAAACGGGCAAACAAATTATGATCATGTGAGTCTGTCTACGGTCGGGCACGGTTTTAGTATGGTACTGCATGTCTACCAGTTGACCGATAGTTGGTTTATACTCATGTTATTAAAAATTAACTGTGTTATCTAGTTCGAACTTGCCTCGAATGAAACTACTGTCAAGGTCCAGAGGTGCGTCTTCGGCACGTTGCTCACTTCACCTTGCACAGCAGTAGGCTCCAGACAAGCGCCATGACTCAAGTGGACACTTACACAATATTCAGAGGTGTTCGTACCATATTTTATATGGTGTCACCTAACGAATCGTTATTTCAGCACGTGGAAGAAGTACCGCAATATGTAGAGCAGGTGGGTACAGCCGAAACGTTTTCTGTAATTAAGTCCGTGATTTTCACTCATGAGTGGCTATGAAAGCCACACTTTTTTGGACACTATCACCCATCGCTGTTGCAAGTTATGCATTATGCAGTGGTCCTCAAAACATGTGGAAACCTATGCATTTAGTGTGACATTTTTGGAATTTGAAATAACCAATTTTGAATACCGTAATTTCAAAAAAATTGTTATTCCTTTGTTTTACATGTAATATTATTTGACAAAATTAATATCGTTTTTAAGTTTAAACGTGCTTTCTTTGCGTAGGTCTACTAGTTAACAGTTAAATTAATTTAGGAGGTAACAATTAACCAGGATCAGTCATAATCCTTTACAAAGGAAACTAATTAAAAGTATTTGCAATTATCCTGATGGGGATGTAAGGTCGTATCAGGTTCTGATTCAGCAGTTTACATTTTCTGTGGTGTCTTGTCATCATCATTTGCTAATTTAACCCAACCTATAACCGAAATATTTTGCCAAATCTATTTCCAGATTTATTAGATGCGCGATTGTAATCACATTTTTCAGACATTGTTGAATCAGCCGTCCATGACCTAAGAAGTTTGTGTAAACAGACATCTTCTGGTCCCCAAATGCATATCTAATTCCACATCCGGAATTTTTTCATTTGACATTTAAAATAAACATTATTGCATCATCTAGGTTTTCTATTTATTTTTTACTTTGAAAAAATAAAATATATACACAGTTTATGTTTTAGAACAGAACAAATATACATTTAGGAAGGGGTCATATCATCCCTATGGAGAAAGGAAAAACATCAAAATCGACAAAAGGAGGCCTACTTCCCACCATGAAGTCGCCCAGACCTACAGTATATAGTGCAACGGCACAGGCTGTAGACTACTGTAGTACACAAAGACAGATGAGGTCGGATATTTTGACTAATCTGAGCGTTGTGCTTGGCAAAGCCAATGGATCAGTTGGTCCTTCTGAATAATTATATTCTGAGCTGTCATGAGTTCAGAGCCGCAGAGGTAAACGTGTCCGCTAGACAAGGGAGAAAAGAAGGGGAGGTTTGTACAGAATGATAATCTCTCTCTGTCCCCAAGGGTTTGGATGGAGACTGCCTGCTTTCCAAGCTCATTTGTTAGCTGTACATTTCTCTTTTCCCTTGTCAGTTGCCAGATGTTGGAATGTTGCGTGTGATGTAGCCTGTCCCTTGTGGAGCTCAATTGACTCTGCTTGTATACACTCATGAACACGTACACACACACACACACACACACAGTACACCTGCGTGCAAACACACACATGCTCAATCATATTAGCAGGCGCACACGAACACACATTTAGTGGCGGTCTGCCTGCAGATGTGCTATGTCATGCCCCCACATGCCTTGTGGGTTGGGCTGTGTGTCACGTGCAAGGGTCACTTGGTCAAGCAGGGCTATTAAGTCACACTAACCATCTGACACGATGCTTACGCCACGTTCATGACCCTCTTGACGACCCTAACCCTGGGTAATTTGTTCATTGACGGCACACAACTTTCATGTTTCTGGCTTAGTTGGCAACAGGGCTCTGTCAGACAAGGTCTGGCAAGCCCCCCGTAATATATGACGAGGATCATGCCACCATGCTTTTAGACGGGAGACCATTTTAATTACCCCATGTCACCCTTTTCACTGATTTGTATTTGATGAAAATATTGTATAGCCTACATATTGTGTGCTGGAAATTATACAAATTAGATCAAATGCAATTTATGCACTTATCTCTATAGAGAAATAGGGGGAAAATAGGCGCATCACCTCAACATTATCAGAAAGCATAATTGGAGTTGAGAGTACAAAAATAATCACATAACCCTCTGTTTCCCGTTTAACAATGTTTACCCTTGAAATTGGAACCTCAGGGACCATTAACAACACTTTCAGTCTTGTTAAAACAAATGCAATTGCAAACCAACTACTATTAAACTATTAAAGGCGACAGTTAAGGCCACTGTGTACTTTTGTCGAAAACATATTTGGACTATTAATTTAGGCTAGGTGAAACAGCTGATGTCTGACTACTGTTTCACTGTAATATGTGACCACTCCAAAAGATGACTTGATGAAAAATATGTTTTAATGTTTACTGTACCATATGGAGTGGCCTTTGTTTGGGTTATGTGTTTAGGTAGCTTTGCTCTTTAATAATTGAATAACTGAATTAATCAAGTAGTGAATGTGTGCGACTAGAAAAATAACTAAATACAAAGTTATAAAGTGACACATCATATTAAAACAATATGTTGCCACTGTGTTTTTTCCATTCGTTAAATATTAACCATTCAGTATACTGACATTTGCTTATAGTGTCATTGTGGGTATGTGCTACCATATGGCCCTAGCAAATGCTATTCATCTGAGGTATTGTGTGCCTCCAACCTCACAGTGTTAAAAGGTTCAGTCTTGTTTCTCGTTTGTGTCAGGCCACTCCTTTCTTCATAGGTCTGATGGTGCTAGAGCTGGTGGTTGGCTGGCTGAAGGCGGGAGCTCAAGGGGCCATCGGCGATGGGATCACCTCTGTATCAGCAGGCATGGTCTCCAGATTGCCACAGTGAGTATGCAGACAGTATGAGCAGTCTGAACCCTATGGCATTGAAGGGAGAGGTGTTTTTGTTTTGATCCAGTTAAAAAATCAACAAGCCCATTAGAATGCCATTTCCAATAAGGATGGAGCATCCCCATCAATTAGCATAATGTGAGCAGCCAATCGGGAAACTCACAGGAATTCTGAGTGGATATGCAAATGTTGGGTAATTCAGACTTGCTGTCTGGCCAAGCAGTTAGGAGGGCGGAGTGGACACATGCTAACAGGGCTGGTGCTCCGGGTTTAATAGAGTCCCCCAGGTATTGATGTGGACTGCTAATACTCTATGAGGAGTGTGGTTTTCCACATTACTTTAGCACTCTGTGAGCCTAGTAGCAGCATATTTTCAGGCCTGGGCAATGGGGAAACAATAATACACATCTTACATTACAAATACAAAGACGCATAATATAAAACAATGCCTTGCTTGAAATTGTTTCCTCTCAAAGGTTTAAATTAAACGTGAAGTAAGACTGAAATAAGCTTTGTGATTTTGTTTTTATTTATGTACATACATGTATATACAGTACATATAAATAAATGTATGTTAAAAAAAAAAAAAAAAAAAAAAAAAATTTTTTT
>JAODLL010021084.1:0-7500 GCA_026546735.1 Forbesichthys agassizii
CCCCCCCCGACACACACACACACACACACATACACACACACCCTCTCGAGAATTCATCACGGCTTTGACAGCTCTTCCGTTCCTCTTGATATTGTTCCTACTCTTCCTCTCTTCATCTTTGTCATCTTCTGTCAGATTCGTAAGGACTGACACAGTCCAGAAGAAAAGCACCAGGGAATACATCGCGCCACATCTATCTGCTGATGTCCCCGTAACTCCTGGTTAACACAAAACGGATTCTGCAGTCAGTGTCTGACTCCTCCAGCCCTCTAAGGTGACGTCGCTCACATTAAAAGCCAATAAAGGAGCAGCACAAGACAATTAAATAAAGCAGAGAATCATGAAAGTGTGGAAGTTTGGAATGCATTTCTTTCCTCTAGTGATTATTTGATCAAATGATCCATTGTTAATCTGTAGACCTGTTCTCTTGTTACATCTTATCAGTAAGCTGCACGTTTAGTCTTTCCTTCTACATTCTGTGTCCATGCCATCCCAGAGAGGGAAAGCCCGTCAGAGCACCTTAAAGCATTCTTTCTTAAACACAACTTGCATTCATTCTACTCCTCTTGGTGTGCGTAAACCTCCTCCCGTCCTCTTTCAGACGTAAGCCGATTCGCTGGACTGCGTGCGTCCCATGTTGGGCGGCTGTGACAGGTGCGACATGTCCTTCTTCCTGATCTCGCAGATGGACTTTCGGCGCGCCTGGACGCCCCTGATAGCCGCCTTGATCTTCCTCCAGCCCAGGTGGTTGAGCTCGGCCAGGTTGAGCACCACGCAGACGCCGCTCACGGCGAACATGAACACCAGGAAGACGGTCTTCTCCGTGGGCCGCGACACGTAGCACTCCACCTCCTTCAGGCACGGGTAGCGGTCGCACTCGAAGATCCCCGGCACGCTGAAGCCGTACAGGAAGTACTGGCCCGCCAGGAAGCCGATCTCCAGCGCGTTCCGGAACACCACCTGGATGATGTAAAAGCGCGAGATGCCCTCCTGCCGCCGCACCTTGGAGCTCTTGCTGTGCGTGAGGCCGCGCGGCGCGTTGGGGATCTCCTTCACCTCCAGGCATTCGGGCTCCTCCTTCCCGCCGCCCCCGCCATCCCCGCCGTGCTGGACCAGGATCCCGTTGATGTTGCGGAGCTTGCGGTCCCTTCCGCCAAAGTCCCTCTCCAGGATGGGATAGAGGAAGGAGTAGCGTCGGTCCCTCTGCTTAGCCGACTGGTGGACGGAGTAGGTGATGAAGCACAGGCTGGGCGTGCACACCAGGATGATCTGGAAGACCCAGTAGCGGATGTGGGAGATGGGGAAGGCCTTGTCGTAGCACGCCTGGTTGCAGCCGGGCTGCAGGGTGTTGCAGATGAACATGGTCTGCTCGTCCTCGTACACCGTCTCACCCACAATGGCCACGATCAGTATGCGGAAGATCACCACCACAGTCAGTAGTATCCTAGAGGAGCCAGAGCAAGACATGTGAGGTTAGCAGGCGGGAAATACATGTCACAGGACGTCCCGGAGATATCCCCCCCCCCCCCCATCTGTCCTATAGAGAAGTAGGCTGAGGTAGCAAGTGACGCCTAAATGGCACATATGTAAATGTTAATAAAGGATTCATGATTATGAGGGGTGATTATATGCCTAACAATGTGACAGCCATTACAGACACGGCTGTTGCATTACATCAGCATTGTACGATAGCTGTGTTGTAGGGTTAGTAAAGAATGCCACTGTTGATGTTCAGATTGAATCACTGAGTCCTGCAAAGCAGTAGTTATCTACAGATCAGATGTAGATAAAATCACTTTGTTAATGCAAAAAATACAACAATATTAATAGAAGTGGACAAGCAAACAACTTGCTTAACTATTAAAAGGTGTTTTCATTCCAGTACAGACCAGTAAGCTTTATGTTGTATTGTTATACTCCCTTGAAACTCAAAGCAGTGAGAGCCAGAGGAAAATAGTTCACTAAGCCAAAATGAATCATAGCAGAAACTGACTTCATACCCTGTATAGGTTAGTACTGTAGTGTGAATGCGTGTGTAAATAATCTGCACATTAGTGTCTTTATATCATTAGACTCACTTAATCCTGCTGTCACTGCGATGCACTTACTAAACACACACACACACACACAAACTCATGAATAGAAATACTAGGCCTATAAATACATTGAAGGTTCCCATCGCTCTTCCGACCCCCCGTTTCTCCCTAGCAACAGTTGGGATTGAAGCATATCTTCATTCCAGTTTACATTAGGTGCTATTAATGCTAGTGACATTTACTGTATATGATAAATGGACTGCATTTACAGCACTTTTTTATTCTTCCAGCCACTTAAGGTGCTGTAGATTATTGCCTGACATTCACCAATCCACACAAATATTCATACACCGATGGTGTATGTAAGGCTATGAAGCAGCTCCCCTTTGTGTGTGTGTGCGCATTTGTGTTATAAATTAACATGTCTCAGTGCTTCCTTTTATCCCTGTTATTTTCTTGACATCCCTTTTCACATGTGCATTTCTATAAAATCCATTAGCTCCGCTATACATCCCGCACACTATTTTCCCGGTTACATATATTAAGAGCACTAGTCATAGATTTAATTAACACACGGTTTTCTTCATCAAATTCCCCAACCACAGATTAAGTGGATTAAATACAAGGAATCTGTAGAAAATAACACTGTTCGTTCTTCACACACAGTCACACCAAGATGGTGTGTATGAATCCAGATGTGGCCCCTTAACTGTTAAATAATCATTGGTAGATGGCATTTGGCCGCGTAAAGACTAATCTACCAATCGCTCTCGGCAGTATCGCGTGGCACAGATGTGGGGTTGGAGGGAAAACGTAATCCCGTCCAGAGTGTGTTGCGACGTGGCTCACATGTACCACTCAACAAACAGCAGGTCACATGATCACACACATCACAATCAACCCGTGCATGAGAGTACGTTGGGGTGGAGAGGAGGAGAAACATTCAAATGCTTTGACCTTACAATGACCCTGCTAAGGACCTTAGAGGCCAGGAAATACACAATAACAGTATCACCTACGTACACACACACACATGCACGCACACACACACACAATGCATCACCATTGCAAACATTTACAACATACACATAGAATGACCTTTCCCGCCACCACATACACACGAACACATGTCTCAGGCTGGGAAGACTAAAACATCAGCCAGTTGCTCAGCGAGTCCAGCGGTGGAGGCTGTTAAAAAGCAGATAAGGTGCTGGAGGAAGACATCAAATTAATGTTGCATATGAATGAGTTCCAGGCAGGGATAAAAAGATTATAAAGTCACCCCGAAGCACAGTGGCTCCAATAGCCTGCCCTTTAATTACAAGAGAAACCTGGCAACGTTAGCAGGGATAGATGGGTGGTGAGGCTAAGGAAAACCACCGATGGAACAAAATCTCATCATAGAGAATGAATTATATAATGGATTCCACATGTAGCGGTAATCTGTGGCTATATTCATTCTGTTTAATGCCATGGAAAAGCGTCAGATTAGGACCGTCCTCGCAGCAAGCATCACCTGCTGCTGTCTGTACAAACATAGGTATCTTTGGTGTATCTTAGGGTTAAATTGTCTGTCCTTTTGGCTCCACGAATAAGTGGAATAGGAGCCTAAATAATACACATATTATGTCAATAATATACTGTATATTATACATTCAGCATAGCATCAGTTCAGACCAAGTCAAGCCCGGCCATGAACTCAATCGTCAGCTGATCTCAATCAGACTGCTTAGCTGATCACAGCTAAGCATACTATTGGTCAATCTCGTTCAGGGTGCCTTATTTAAATAGCCTTAGCCTATAGCCATTCTAGGCGCTTACTCTGTTAGCATGTTTGCATCCCACCTCCACCTTTCATGCTGTGTCAGACTTAATGTCACAGACAGTGTTGTTATTGATGCTTGCTCTTTTCTGTACCCTATGGGGGGGGGGGGGGTCTTTTGCTGCTCCCAGAACAGAGCAAAATACCACCATACCGCCAAATATACAATAACCCCAAATGTAGGCCAGAATGTGTGTTGTCTTTGTCTATAGTGGAGTTAATTTTAAACAATACGTTCTGCTGTCCCTTTGTGTCACTCACACTTACAGTACACACACATATAACAAATCTAGAATGATATAGTATACATAACACACATGCATTCATACATTGCGTTCAGACACAATCAATCCCATGTAAATGTGCACAGTCCACAGACATGCACTTGGCAAAACATTTGCACCCAGCACACACTCGTGGCCAGTGTTGTCACCCAAGCTACAGTGATTATATAGAAACATTGTGCCCACACAACCTAAACGAGTCTTCTTATCACCGTTGTTTGTCAATGGTCCTCCCTCCCAACACATAGGCTTCTATTATGTGTCTGCAACAATGTACAAGGCTGCGAAAATAATGATAGGCTCAGCGTCTGTTACATCTGCCTTCTCTATGTGCACGCGCGCGTACACACACAAGCACGCACACACACACACGGGCACATGTACTGTACACAAACAGAACTGGGGCTGTAGACTTCACCGACGGTTTGAAAAGCCACTCAAAAGCAGTTTGACTGTGACAAGCTTTACTGTGAATTTCACTTAAAAGTGATTAAAAATGCAACCTGTTATTATACTGCTTTTGAATTGTGGCCCTGTGTACAAGTGGGGTCTCGTAGCATTGCATACAGTATAACAGGGTGTGTTAGGGGTGTAGACGATGCCACTATCACTCATCTGAAAGTTTGTATTCTTTTTTTTATACCTGCCTGCAAAAAGCACACCGCCCCCCCCCCCCCCACACACACACACACACACACTTTTACATGCACACACACAACAGTGTACTGTGTGCGTGCTGTAAATGGCCAGAGTAGTGTGACACTTGTGATGTAGCGTCTGAATCTAAATATTACAAACAATGTTAAGTTGAACAGAAGATAACAGAATAGAGCAGAGCAGAGCAGAGCGTAAATTGATCAAGATAAGACAAAGAACAGGGCGCGATAGGAACCCTAGAATGATGAGAATCAATGTATTTGGAGGGGTTAATGGAGGTGAGGGAACAGTTGTGATGTAAGTCTACACTAGAGAGGATAAACCCCTGCATTTTCCACCCAGAAACCAGAAGAACCCCCTCCTCCCTTCACCCTCATCTCCCCTCTCATAGTTACCATGGCAACAGCAGAGGGGAAGATTGCTGGAGTGGAAGACGGAGACAAGTGGACACAATGTCTGCAAGCACCTAAACACCGGGCTGCTGACTTACCGCCATGGTAACACCATCACCGCATTGTGTACGGTGCTGGGAGGTATGACGAAACGTGCACATGGACGTGCACTTCAGCATATTCACAGCTGACAGGGCGTTCGTTTTATATGAGATAAATTATTGAACACAGGAAGAGAGAAAGTAACCTTTGTACCCAAAACGTACAATGTTGCATTGTTATATCGACAGTGACCTTTCCAGCTCATAGCATTCTAACGCAAGGTTTTCTATGGCTATTCCATTTATGACTATCTTTTTTCTATTCTTTTGAAAATAAATCCTTTCCACCATTCTCTTAGAAAATAAGTAATTTACCTGTTCATCTATCAACAAATGTATTAATTGTAAGTTGCTTTGGATAACATCTTGTAAATGCTGTAAACTTACATGTAGAAATGAGTAGGAGAACCAACTGAGGTCCAGTGCAACGGGTCCTCATCTGTCCTTGATCCTGCTTGCAAACATCAGGGCAAGGATTCTCTTCCATGGGACCCCACACCCCCAAACCTGGTGCCAGACTAGAGCATTCAACCAACTGAACCCTCATCTGTTTTCAGTATGGACAGGACATCCACATCCAGTTTTTTTCATGACCATTGACCAACAATTGATTTGCACTCCTGCTCGTCACACTTGACAGCTGACCATCATGTGTAGGAAAGTGTCACCCATTCCACCTCACCTTGGAATTAACCTTGGTCATCACCACAGTGTCACCATTCCATCACAAGTGAACGCCAACATAGCACTAGCATGCTATCATGTGCTAAACCAGCTGCAGATCAAACGTGCTGATCCAGTGGTCATTGTTGCTATGTAGCATCTTCAAGAGAGCAAATCTCAAGGTTCTGCCACACTTACATCACCAGCACTAGCCCACCAGAGCCGATAGCAAAGTCCGTCTAGGCAAGTCTCGCCACTCGCAGCAATCATTGAAATGCCCCGGGCAGTTATTTAGGGTGACATTATAGGAAGGTGGCTTATGTCAATGCAACCACGCGATTGGTTAAATTGGTTAAATAGGTTAAACAGGTTAATGCTTACAGTTATAAAGCAGACAATTGGCTATTCAACCTTTCTTTTGGATTATGTTTTTGTTTGTTTTTTTGTATTACTTAGTTATTTTCCTCCAACTGCCATATTTGCATTTCAGAATTCTCCCATAGAAAATTCAATTCATCTAGTGCGCATTCACACTTGGTCCGTTTGCTGTTTCGAATCCTATACACTAAAGCTGCACCTTTAGACTTCTCCAGTACCTATGTTCCCATCATCTCCGTATACCATTTCTTCTTCCATCTCTCCACCCACTAATCACATTCTTTACATTAGAGTGCCAGTTTTATTGTTGTGAGGCTAGCACATACAGTAATGAGAGGTTATAAAAGAAACAATACAGTATTTGCATGAATAGTTTGTGTGCTTGTTTTAGTGGCCCTGTGATTCCCGCATAGCCTTACAGTAAAATATATTCCCTACCAGCATCACTGGTATCCAAAATCCACTTTCTTTTCATTTCAAATGTACAGCGGTTCTCTTGGACCTTATCTCTTATCTCTTATCTACAAGGACACACTACCAGCAGCCCTGACAAACCTCTGAATCATATATAGACTGACAGCTGTCAAACGACCTCTTGCTTTATCTAGTTCTCTGTCTATCAGATCCCTTGCCAGGGTTTATGAATAGCCTGGTTCACAGCCGGTCAGTCAGTGAGCCATTGACACAAACACATGTACAGGGAGCTGTATCATAGTGAATGCCAGTGGCAGAAGGAGGAGTTTGGGGGCAGCACTCACCTGTGCACCACCCCACATCAACACACAAACACACAAGTAATACACCAACGCAATCACAATATACAATAAAGACGATTCAGACACAAAAGATGGTTATATTATATCTTTCTAGGTTTGTTCTCTCTCTCTCTCTCTCTCTCTCTCTCTCTCTCTCTCTCTCTCTCTCTCTCTCTCTCTCTCTCTCTCTCTCTCACACACAAAGCCAATTGTGTCTGACATTGTTGCTGTTTATGCTGTTCTATGAAGATGAAACTAGTAATAATGTCACCACTATGTAGACTGGAATCTCTAGCAGGTGGTCTACATCTAAATACAGTCTGTCTGTTAGAATCAACTCATGTTAATGCAATGTCGTTTGTTGACTTGTAGACCCATATTGCCAAAGCATCAAAACACATAATCTAAAAAC
>JAODLL010021084.1:10000-23748 GCA_026546735.1 Forbesichthys agassizii
TATTACCATATATGGACTCTGAGAAAGATAGAGTAAGTATAACCGGTAGACAAAGATGAAGCATGGAAGACAAAAAAAGGCCATGTGTGGAGAGTTGAGTGCATGATCAGTTGTACCAATGGACACCATTAGTACTGTTACTGGTGCTCAGTATGGTTATACATGGGTTATGCGTCAATACATGCCTACTTGACAAGAGAGGTATTTTGTTTGACATGCACTATAACTACGTAAATTAGGAGTTATTTGGAAATCTACAGATTGGATTTACAGGTCTTGAAAATCTGTAAAATTAGTGGACGGTTACTGCTTAAAATAAATACTACATACTAAACAGGTAAATGTATCAGACGTCCAGCACAGAGTTGCTTGTGACACAGTGCTAATGGAAGAGGCTGAGACTACTGCAGAACAGGCAATTGTTGGCTGCTGTCCGTATGAACGTGTTTGCAGCTACCTGAGCCATGATCATGTCCGGGCTAAATGGATCAAAGCTATACGTTTGAGCAGGCAAACACCTCTCTATAAAGCATAGCGCATGTGCTTTATCAGACTCATATCCAAACAATACCCTATTAATTTTATATTATTTTATTATTATTATTTTGGTATCCCGTTTTCGCTTAATTTTATTAAATTATATGATTTCATCATCTTAAATCACATCATAATCTGATTATTAAATCATAGTAGCAATAAGCAATATATGTTACAGGTATCCCTTTTCACAATCTGGGGGTTCACTATCACTAAAGCAATATCACGGTCTCACAGGAACACACATATTGCTCTTATGGTTTTTCTTCACCCTGCAAGACAACACAGATAGAGCTTCGCCCTGAATAAACAAAAGCATCCATCACCTAGAACTAGGAGTGCTCCCAGAGGGTTGGCCAATAACGCCATAATGATTTGGTGTTTGTGTGAAATATCCTCAGGCAATGGCTCCACCTGAACGCATGGGTGCACTGATGCATGGGTGTGAGTTTCAGCACTACTAGTACCGTACTAGTATGTCCAATATGTGATGAAGGCGGTATGTCTATATAGGCTACTGTACATGTATACACACACAGCCTGTTCCCCCATAGCTTGTGCAGTGATGAGGTTAATTTACCTCAGGAGCTTCTGAGAAGCCATCATAGCCAGGTCGACATTGAGAATAAGATGTAGAAATCCCTTCCCGTGCACGCATGCGACAAAGAGACCCAGATATACATTTTCACATACGTCAATAATATGTATATACAGTACATACACATCACATACTGCATGTATGGATAATGACAGCCATAGTTTTGATGCATCTGTACAGTATGGATTGAATAGCAAATATACATGAATGACGTTCTCTGATATAAAATGCATCAAATTATATTTGTTTGATGACAATTGTATGCCATCAAATCAGTCCAGTTCATTCAACTCATGAATATTTACATAGCAATGTTGGGATTTAGGGCTTCACACAATACTGGAGCATGCTTATTTGCTTTATAGTTCTCTTACAGCCGTGACACCGGTGCTTTAAGCAATTTTAAGCTCTGACAAATGTGTTCTACTATTTCCCTAGCGGGAAAGGGTTTCATGAATAAACATGATTTTGCTGGCTAATTTGCCATCGAGGTTTATTTTCAGGCAGTAAACAGTTCAAATAATGCATCCTAGTTTGATTACTCACTTAGTATTCCAGTCTCTAGAAGACCATTTGTATTGCAAATGGACGGGTGGAATTACTATTATTTGTCTTTTATCAATGTCCATTTTCTAGTCCATTATAAGAGATCAATACCTGTTTATCTGCATGTGTATGTGTCTCAGCCTGACCTACTGAAGGCTGGCCAGTGAGTCTACAAGCTAGCTACAATCTGAACGGTACAGCATGAGCGATGTGTAGATGGTAGATAGGTAGAGCATGCTCCGTCACAGTGTGTCCCTTGAGGTTGTGTGTACCAACAGAAGGAACACACTATCAGATGGGACTGGGAAGGTCTGTTTACACCAGGCCTACAGCTCGTAATGGCAGGTATAACTCAAAAGCAGTGGGTGATTACTCCTACATAAACATATAGAAACAAACCCACACACACACACACACACACACACACACACACAAAAGTGTCTATTTTGTGTGCACTTTCGCTGAGGTCCAACAAAGCACACAATGTACACATTTAACTGCATGCAATGTACAATGCACACAATTCTTTTATGTTAAAAACATATACGTGCACTGGAGGCATAGCCAATATAAAGATGAATGCCGTTCCGCATGTGCTACGCGTTCGAACTTCGATGTAGCCTGGCCTTTAGTGTGAACGCAACAAGCAATTTGGCAGTAGAGGCGTCTCATCTTCTGTCATCACATAACACATTAACGTCTGTTATATTCCCACTAATGTGTGTATGTGTTTGTGACTAACTCACATATGACAAATACACACATGCTGTTGACATGGTAGGATCCTGAGAACACACACTGGCAATGCCTCAGGATTGGGTTGCACAACTCAGTTAAACTGCTTCCCTCTCCTAGAAACCTTATGCATTTATAAAACAATAATATTAGTGCATTTGAAAAGACAATACTATAGCACTCAATACTTTAGAAATAATGTAGTCCAATATGAGTTCTGTCCTCTGTATTTAATTAAATCAATCAATTATAATAATAAGACTAATAATAATATTAATAATAATAAAAATAATGCATTTTATTTCTGGACGCCTTCCAAGACACTCAAGGACATTATGTATCCTTGGGTGTACATGCGTATTCTCAGTTATTGAAACATGTCATTAGTTTGCGCAAGTAAATTAATCTTTGTGATAACTTTGTGGGGCTTCCTGTGAGTGTTTGTCCTGGTCAGCACCATCTCGTGATGACAGTCCTCTTGGCTGTCCACCAAACGCCCTGCAGACTGACAGCATGTGTTAGCGCTGCTAACTGTGAGGAACTGCTTTTACTATCTTTCCCTTTGTCTTTCTCTTGTTACCCTTATATATTATGTGTCTATGGCGGTACTCTTGTGCCTTGTTTAAGATCCCCTCAAATGTCCCCTCACCCTATACTCCCGCAGCTCCTCTCACAGTATCTCCTGGTGGGATCCAGTCATACGGCTTCTCCAGATCAACAAACCACCTCCAGGATCCTTGCGAGAGTAAAGAGCTGGTTCGTTGTTCAACGACAAGGACGGAATCCGCATTGTTCTTCTTACAATCTGAGGTTTGATTATCGGCCAAACCCTCCTCTCCAGCACCTTGGAGTAGACTACCAGGGAAGCTGAGTAGTGTAATACCACTGTAATTGGCGCACACTCTCTGGTCCCCCTTTTTGAAGAGGGGAACCACCACCCCAGACCTAAGACCTAAGACCTTGAGACCACAGCTCTCTGCCGCAGCTTCAGCAATGGAAGCTTTGAACATTTCCCACTCAGGTTCAATGTCCCCAACCTCCACCGGGATGCTTGACCCTGACCTTCGCTGCCACCCATATGGCAACGCACCCAATCCCCACGGTTCCTCCTAAAGTGGTGGGCCCATAGGATGGAGAGGAGGGTGCCACGTTACATGTTCGGGCTGTGCCTGGCTGGGCTCTGTGGCAAACCCAGCCACCAGGCGCTTGCCAGCGAGCCCTCCCTCTGGGCCTGGCTCCAGACAGTGGCCCCGGGCTTCCTCCGGGCAGTATAACTTCTCCTCTCTTATGCTATTCAATGAAGGGCCATCTGAACCATTCTTTGTTTGGCCCCTCGCCTGAGGTTCACATTGCCTTGGGAGACTCTACCAGGAGCACAAGGCTCCGGACAACACAGCTCTCAGGGTCATAAGGACACACAAACCTCTCCACCACGATAAGGTGATGGTTCCCGGAGAGGCAGTCTGACGAATCATGAAGATGAATCACTTATTAATTGTTAGTGTGTATTTATTGGGCAGAGGGGCTGCACATGCACACCACAATACACACACATCAGACCACTATGCCTGTGCATAATGAAATGTCCTGCACAAAAGATTGGTTTTACTAATTCTGTCATCTTTACACATTACCACTTTTAAAAGGAACATATTTACAGATTGAGATTCAGGCTAATAATCAATTTTATTTTGGGTTAGATTGAATAAGAAATAAAATGTCTGACATATTTATTTATTAATTACACAGTGTGAAACACATTTGACCGAGTGCTACAACTGTATATTTCAGCCATGTCCACTGAAACCCCTGAATAATCACTATATCTCACGAGATGCAACAATATTGTCACTCCTAATGTTTACCAGACACATGGTTCCCTGTGCATAAAGTGATTATAAAATGTGTGTCAAAACGCCATTCATTCATGAAATGAAGACCTCTGAAGTGACCGAAGACTGAGAGGCAGCGCGGTGGCATTCTTCCTCAGGAAACAGAACAGAGAACGAGAGAACGAACTGGACACAACAGAACCGAGAGAAAAAGAAGTGATAACAAAAACCGAGCTACTCCTAAAATAGCACATGAATGCACAAGAGCAGAACAGGATGGGTCTGAGACATCAATTAATTAAACAAACTACTCGGTGCAAAGCGCTGGGTTTTCTCTAAGGTGAGGTGTCAATCAATCCAAGGTCTCCTTCTCCCCATGCTCCTCGGGCTCCTTCAGCCTGGCCCAAGCTCCCTGCTATCTCTGAGCCTGACCCTCCCTTCACGCTGTCACTCAGAGTCAGTATAGGATTAAAGAGGCTAAACACCGCTCACCCTGCCACCAGGCACTTTGGAACAGGAATCACTGACTATAGCAAAGAAGGGGGGGGGTCATATTCTATGGTACACATACACAAACACACACACACACACACACTTGGAGATAATGTTCGGGCATGCATATGCACGTGCATGTACATGTGCATGACAGATTTAGATGAGAACAGTATGGTGGCCCTGAAGTGCAAAACACAACAACAATTCAAAAAACATTGTTGTGTTTTGTGAAATGTTGTGTTTTTTCGATTGTCGTTGTGTTTTACACTTCAGGGCCATCATACTGTTCTCGTCTAATTCTGTACCGTAGTACGGTCTGTAACATTCACGCAACACACGTCAATAAGTAACAATACTCACCTTCCAATCATAGTAGAGTGCTGCTGCACAGCGGCCTCTAGGAGGCGCTCTAGTATGGTCCATTCTCCCATGGCTAAGGCCAAGACACATGCACTGGAAACACGAAGACAGCTGCGGGAAGCCCTTCCTCTTGGCTTCCAGCTCGGGGGCACAACGGGGTTTGCCCTTTTGCCTGATGTGCAGTGAGGTAGAGAGTCTTGGAGGAATTGTCTTCAAAATGGGACTGTCCGGGTTAAAAGGGGGAGGCGGAGAGGCTCAGAGATACCCCATTGTAGCTTGTGCGTTCCTCCTTTCCTTTTATGTGGATGCCAGGCAATAACTTCCCCATTTCAAACAAACACGCATACACACACACGCAGGTCTCAAAGTTCAGCTGAACTGGCTGGATGGACACATGTCAATATGCTGGCCACACATCATACACATACTGTGTGCGCGTGTCCGTCCTGTCGGTCAGTTGTGCAGGTGTGCCTGCACTATCTTGTCCAAATGTGCGCCTGGTTCTGAGCTCAAGCGCAAATATCTTAGTCTCTCTCTCTCTCTCTCTCCACCCAGTAGTTCTGTGTCCAGTGCCTGTCCCGTGTGTTCACCTGACCATCTAGTTGGCTCTCTAACAGATGGTCCCTATTCTTTTTATCCAGCCTCTCACACACACACTGACACACATGCCTGGTCTAGCACGTACAGGCACTAAACACTGCATGCTGTTATGTATGGCGACATCACAATAGCACCTACTGAGTAAGAGCCCACTTTAGCCTAGTGCGATCATCCCTGAGACACCCGCTGAATCTATGACAGCATCTTAAGTCTACGGTTGCTGGGTTCAGATCTATAGTCCTATGTTTGAGATACACTCATGGGAGGTGGCCATGGGGCCCCTCGCCTCTGTACTCGCGCCACTCTCCATCGTCCTGTCACTCGCTTCCCTTTCCGTCGTCGACAGGCAATGTTAGTCCTCCTAATTTCGGTTGAACCTTCACCTCTTCTCCTCCTCCTCCTCTGCCGTCACCAACTTATCCGACCTCCTCTCTTCGTTCCGATCACTCGCGGTTGAGGAGCGCTGGAGTAAGGCGCCCTTTCTCTCTCAATCCGTTATGTCGCTAAAGCTTGTCGGGCACGCTCTCCGCTCCCTTGCACCTCTCTTGTCCAGCATGGTAAACGAGAGGCGACGCTCCATGCTTTTAAGTCCTTTCGACTCTACCTCACCTTTTCACTCTCCCCACTTGCAGTCAACCAATCTGTCTCCCTCTCCTCAACCAGACAGCCAGCTAATGTCTGGAGGATTAGTGAAGGGAATCTGCTCCTCCCTTTCGCCGACTCTTCCAACCGCGCCTGTTATCTCTCCATCATCATGCTCTGTCCCCGGTTTATCTCTAAATTATAGGCTACAATGGACATCGCCATAGCACCAACACCAGATCTAGCGTCTTATAAATTAAACCCTTCAATGTGTAATGCTACCTTTTTTCTTATTCCAAAAGACGTCGTATTGCCCAGAGTAGTTAGTGACATCACAATTAAGTAAACGATTAATAAATTGCACCTGAAGGCTATAACTACCAACATACTATAATGGTAACACTGCCATAATGACACCATTGAAATCCCAAATCAAACCTGTTTGTATGTCAAATCAATGGAGCTATACCTAGTTAGTGATTTTAACACGTCACATAATATAAGCCACCATGCTGTTAATTGTCCATTTACCCATACTAATTAATCTGAGGCATATTTAATTTTTAAACACCATGTACATAGTCAACATATTCCACACTGTAGCGCTGCAACTGGAAATATCAGTCTCACGTGAGAAGAGTAAGTGTAATATGCTATTATTAGTCAACTCATTGTGTATAGGCTATGTACAGACAGGGATGGGGTGCATTTGGGCAGACAAGCACAGCATCCAGGTGGCATTGAGTGCCACAGCTCAGAAGTTTCCCTGGGTACCGGTGAACTGACATGTGGACGTGAGAGGGGAACGATTGTGGTCCGCTGGGTGAGGGCCTTTGTGAATTTTTAAATTAAGATCTTACATTTTCATACCGATTCAGATTAGAGGCTTTGGCACACCTCCATAAACCTCAGGACATTGCAAGTCCTTGCTGACAGCAGCAGGACCGTAAATGCAATTATGGTTGAAGCCACTGGTCTGGAATCAAAAATCACATGCTAACTTCCCCAAAGCCATTGTCCATTTTATTCCTACAAATGTTCATTCAATGGAGTTTGAACTGAATCTGGGTCACTTTGCATTCACCTCAGGAAACATTAGTATACTGCATGAAATGACTCAAGACACATGATGGCATAAATCCTAACCATCTGGGAAGTTCACTAAGATCCCATTTGTCTTTAAATTTTCAAATAACTAATGAAATCATGCTCGACATTTACCTCACAGACATCATTTCATATTGTGTTGTAAATATTATAGATCGATGGACCAGACAATGATTGTGCTCATTATAAATCATATTGAAACAATTCATTGTGTCCAAAGGTGTGTTCAAGATGTGGCAATAATCAAAATTTAAAATGACTGTTAAACCTAGAAGTCATTTATTGTACATAATTCACAATATTCAAACGTATTGAATCATTACATGTATCAGATACAAAAGCTATTTGCCTCTTTTGAGAGACAAACAGAAATCCCACCTCTTTTAGTCTTGATATGTTATTGATATCAATATAAATAATGTGATATGAGGCATTTGTATCAATTGTGATGGTGGATAATACAAGTAGAAAGTTACTAAGGCCTTAAGTCTTAAAATGTTCCATCAGGTATTTACAATCGTAAATAACATCTGATGTTGAGCGCCCGTGAGGCGACAAGTCTGCCTCAGGTGATCTCTTTGAAAGCCCTCTTCTCCACATACTTCAGCTTGAGTCTCCTCACAAATCTGCAATAGATGGGCAAGACAGATAGGAGTCAGAAAGAAAAAAATGTTAGAAAATGTACCATGGCACTTAAAACAGAAATTACATATTAAAAACCATACACTCAATTGTAAATGCAGGTACACGTCTGGAACCAATACTGTGTTAATATCTGTTAGGTAAGTAAAAAGGTTAAGTCCTTACTTGGCCCTCTCCCTTGGTTCAATCAGGTTCCTTTTCTGTAGGCTCTTAAAGCGATCCTTGAGGATGCTGCCCTCTGGCTGCAGCACCAAAGAATTACAAGTGTTAAGAGAAGCCCATGGGAGATTTTACAATCTGAAATCACTTACGTTTGCCAAAATTGTGACTACACTAGATTTGCTAATATCTTTAAATAGAATGTCACAAGTGGTATTTTTCCGATTGGAGAAAATGTTTGTGCCCCATTAACATTAATTCAAATGGCTGATCTGTTTAATGCAACAAATAAAAAAAGCAAATGCTATATTTGGAGAAGAGATTGTGATCAATAGTAACATTATGTACCTTTAGTCTACGTAGAGAGCCTGCCAACTCATCACTTAGCTGAACCTCCAGGTCCTGGGCTGTGAACCTGTTGAAGAAAAACTAAATTATCAATCAGTTTCCTCCTGGATACACCATCCATACACATGGGCGTCAATTTTGTTTGAACATTTGGGGGTCTGAGGGTCGTCCCCCAGAACATTGAGAATCAAACACTTCATTTTATGGATTCTGGTATATTCTTATGGGACAATATGCTTTTCTGCATTAATGTAGGTTAGAAGCGTCTATTTAAAGAAAAACATTAAATACAGGAACCCTGGCATAATTCAAAATATATGGAATACAATGTAGTAAAAGTTATACAACATATGTAGTGATTTAGGCATAGACCTCAACACACATAAGGCATGATTTAGGATGTACATTATGCATAAATACATTTTAATGTAGTAACCCCTGGACTTTAATTAGCTCATGCTCAAAACTTGATGCATATTTAAAACATCTGTTTTGGGAAGATTTACTTTAGGCTAAACTAATAACTGACTTAACGTGTGTGTATAGGCACATTACACACAGGTTTCTTGACAACTGTTTGAAACAATCTTCACAAATGTGCTGTACGTGAATTTCTCAAATAAGTCAAGAGGTATCACTGATGTTGAAGAGGATCAGAGATGCGCCGGGGATGTTTGGAACGATCTATTTGCACACGCAGTACCTTGAGACGAGTATTTGGGATATCTGTCTAAATGTGTTGCACATACCTGAGTTTACCGAGGCGTCTGGGCTGGGTCTTCTCCGCTTCCTGATTGGCTTTACGCTGTTTCTGCCTGTCTTTGGTTCGCTCCTCCCTCTGTCTGAGAGAGGCCTTGATGGAGCGCAGCTGGAAGAGCTGCTGATGCCTGTCCGACTTCCGTTTCTCAGTCAGACGTTGCTGCTCCTGGGGAAAAGGTGGGTGAAAGTGAGAAACCGTGAAACAAACCAGAATACCCGAGTCAGCACTGCATGTAAATAGTGCGTAGCTGTTCTGAAACAAAGACTGAAACTGGACATGCCGCGGCCCTCCACCCGTTACAGTTATAACCTGACATTACAGCACCTGGGCCAATATGGGCAGGGAGCCACGGCTCCACTCGAAATAAAGTGGCACTTATGTCGAGATATGACAAAGCTCATAGCTGTTAAAGAGATCATTCATTTTATCCGAGGCAGTATGTAATATATTATACACAGCATTTGTTTTGCTGCGAGATGCTGGTAAGCTTAGTGTGACATCTAGTGGAAGAAAATCATATAACTACTATAATAAGAGCCCTGGGAAAAAAATCCCAGTTATCCATAAGCATACATGTAACAACATTTGTTCTCTGCATTTAAGCCATCCCCCAAGGGAGCATTGCTCCCATATTTTTGTCTGTACTCTTAATATTTTAATTCAGGAGCATGTGTGCTCCTTGGGAATAACATCAGTGTAGCCCTGCCAGCTGTATTCAAGGTGAACAGAATATAAACTACAACTTGCACTACAGCCAGTGCAAAGCAGTATGGGCTGTTTTCAGATGCCAAATCATTTTACACAGTCTGTAAGTAATGTCTTCAGTGGAACGTCTAATTCATTTGTATGTTTTGAATTTCTAAAATATTATAGTTTCATAGGCAACATATAGACATTGGCAAATACTTTTTTCAGAAGTACTCCGTTGTGGGTGCAAATACTCTGAGGCTTTTAATGTTCGTATCGATATCGGAATTTTCCCGTATCGACCGAAATTATTAAGCATATCGCGATGTACATTTTGGCCATATCGTCCAGCACCAAGTGCAACCTACCTTGATCTTTTCCGCTTTATCCTTCTTCCTCTGTCGTTCCGTCTTCTTCTCAGCCAAAGAGATGGCGCCCACCGGCATGCCACTCCCTTCTTCATCCAGCTCCCCTTCTTCCTCTCCGTCCACCAAACCTTCCACTTGCTCGTGGAACACAGTCTCCTACGAAGACCAAATGTACCCGTTGCCCAGCAACAACGATCAAATAATGTGCAGAAAGTAATAGGGACGGGTACACCTCGCTGCTGCTGCTGCCGATGCACAACCCACCTCCGTTGCTAGGTCTTCTTTATTGACAGCCATCTGTTTCGCTATCTTCTGCTCTTCTTTGACTTTCTTCACCTCCACGTCATGGGCCTCCTGTAGCAAGTTCTAAAGCAAATATGGACCGGAGGAGGACGTACAGGCTTATTGTTAAAAAAAGAATTACACAAATATACAAGTGCTAACATGTGTAAAGAGGCTGGATCTCATTTGAAAATCTGAAACGTTTCATTTCGCCAGTCAGCCAGACTGGAGTATAGAAAAACAAAAAAACATGTGTGTTGACGATTCAACCTGGCTGTTACGTCATTAGGACTGGTGGAAATTGTGTTAAGATCATAGTGCTGATGGATCATTTAAGAAAAAAAATATAGATGTTCAGTAGGGTCGTCAAAATAACGCATTCATTTCTACAGATTCATTATAGAAATAATAACGAGACGAAGAAATGAACAGAGTTATCGCACAGGTAGCTTCGCTTTCGCCAAACCAAAAGCTTCCGCAAGACAGACATAGTGTACATAGCCTAAGAGACAAAAATGAATTAGGCATGACGCACGCTATGGGGAAACAGAATGGATGAAAGGCGTTCAAGTACATTTTAAAGATCTCTAAGTTACGACATTACACATGTACTTTCGCATGTTCTCAGATCCCAGAGAAATGTTCACACAACAATCCTCTGAGCTCCACAGAGATCTTCACATTCCGAGAGGAATACTGGGAGCGCAAGGATGGGATCATCATTGGAAACACACTAGTTAAAACATCTAACCGTGTTCTCATATATTGGTATTATTACAGACAACGACTACACCTGTAACTACACACGTAATGCACAAATCCACCCAAAACAAACAATATAATAAACCATTGATCTTAGCCATTTGCTATTACAAAGTAGTAAAAGCTTCTGCCAAACGTTATCATTTTGAGTAGTACAAATGTTACTAACTAAACTAAAATGATTTTTTTTTAAAAAGATACCCAAGGTTGATGGGTAATTGAAGGGATTATAGTGAGGTACCTGGTGGGAGAAGAAATCTGGGTTGTAGGACCCTCCGGGGGCAATCACCTCCACTGCTGGGAGCAGTGATGGCTTCAAATTCATCTTCGCTGGACGCTGACAAAACAACGACACAACTGCATTAGTGTGACATGCTGATAATCAAACCACAATACACAACATTAAAGCATTATTAACAACATACACACATGTTTACTCTTCTGAATTAAGTGAGAAACTAAAGCAGCACATTAATAAAACAATAGAGTACTGACCTTGATTAGCGTCTTGCGAGTCTGTTGAAGGTACCAGGGATCTGCAGTTTCTTTGGCTAAATGACAATAGCAAAATGTATATAAACATTAAAAATGTTTGACAAATGCAAGGAAGGGATTGTCACTTGACGGATTGTCCTAATATGTTTTCCATTTAACTGGCTTTGAAACTCGAGATGTGTCAGGGTATCGCAGGATAGCATAGTTAGTGGCCTACCTGAAACCATCCTGGAGCAAAATGCCTGCTCCTTAATATATATAACTCTTTAAGTCAAGATGCACAAGCATATGCTAAACTACATAATTATAACCATTTTACCTATTTATCACTCATTCTGGAGTTTTTTTTTTATTTGCCTTTTTGGACATCACTGCTTCACACATGTTCACATTTTCATATATCATTTTTAATAAACCCGTTTGCTACCAGGGATGGAACAATCCAGGTTTTTAAGTCCCGATACAGACACCGGCACTTTGGGTATTGGCCGGTAACGAGTACCGGTCCAATTCCAGTGTTAAATTAAGTTTTAAGTTAAGTTGCAAAGTAAATGACAATGACAATCTCAATGGGTATATGAAATTAAAACAGGCATTCAAATGCCATATGTCATGACTATGCCATGATAGACAAAGGAATGACTAGAGAGCAGTCCTACGTAGAAACATTATAAACTCACGCTGCTCTCCCCATATATCGTAAAACGGTCTTTCTGGGTTGTTGTTAGCCTCTTCTGCAGCACTCTTTGTCGTCTTGGCAACAGGACATCTGTTCATCAGCCGTCTTTGTCTCCGTGGAATTACGCCTTTTGCGGCAAGGTGCTCCACATTCTGAGCGATACGACGGAGCTTCTTGGCATTGGGCTGTTGGTATGCCAATATGCTAGAAGTACAGAGTTTTTTTTTAGCAAACACTTTTACCCAATGGTGAGTACAATTAAACAAATAAAGGAACATAGGCATCCTGCTAAAATAGATTTTGCATGCATGTAATGTTAGGGATCTACAACCCAACTAACCTATTGTGCCTCACCACATAGCCTAAAGCTGGCCCCACACTACAAGAGCTATACTTTTAGCCTGATTCTGGGTCATAAATACCAAACCCGTTTTACATTTACGAATCGAATTTTGGGAAATATTGTAGTGTGAAGGATACAGCGATTGGAACGCCAGCATTATCTCACAATAGCCAATGAGACGTGAGCTGACGGGGAGTCACAATGTAACAATTTAGATACTAGCAATCATGTAAGGTACGTAGCTTCCATGGCTGTTGCCTACCTTCCAGATGGCGATTCAAAATTAAATAAGTCATGATTTTTCAGTTTTCTCAGCCATGAGTTGACTTCATTCAGAGTTAAGTTTCTCGGTGGAAAAATATGTAGCAATCTCAGGTGCTACTAGAGCAACGGCAATATGTGTATTGACAGCATGATTGACAGTCCACCTCCCTGATTGTTTTGCTCACGTTTGATATGCAAGTTTCTGTGCGATCCCATGTACATGGAATAGCCACTCTGAAATTGTTTGGGATCATCGCCAAGTGTGTGGTCCTGCAACTTGACTGACTCGTCTAGTGTGCACTTATGTAAGATAAATATAACAAATTGGTTAAGTTTGGCTGTGGTACTCAACGATTTCAAAAATCGGTTAAGATTTGAAAATCCTTTAGTGTGGGGCCAGCGTAATAGACATAAATAAATTAAGCATGATACTATGGGGAAAAAGATAATAAATATTTTTAAATTATGAAATTCCATATGTACTTTTGTTTGTTCTCAGATCCCAGAGAAATGTTCACACAACAATCCTCTGAGCTCCACAGAGATCTTCACATTCCGAGAGGAATA
>JAODLL010021095.1:0-19866 GCA_026546735.1 Forbesichthys agassizii
TATATATATATATTCCCATTTAACATAATAATAATAATAATAATAATAATAATAATACGCTTTATTTTTAGAGGTTACAAAGTGCTAACCTGACATGCCAGAGGAATTGTTGTCACAAGGCCATTTGTGAAACTGAATGGTAGGTAGCCTACTTTAGTAAATTGTATTTAATTGTATTAAAAAATACTTGGCATTGATTGGATGAACCATCTGGTCATTTTTGCTGTTGGCACACCTAAACCACGCCCATATATCAATAAACACGACGCTGATTGGAAAGCTCAGTTGCTACTCGGACACATTCAAAATGATTCCTAGGCTTTCCAGACTGATTCTCACAGCAAAATTAAACAGAACCTCGCAAGATCAGGATGGTCTCGCGAGGCTAACAAAGTGCTTGACAGACAGAGCAAAGAAGCATAATCAGTCAAACAAAAGCATAATAAAAATTATAAAAGTCTGGTAGCCTTATCTCCATAGTTAGTATGCTCCAAAGTCTTGGGGTCACAGATGGAGCTAGTTTGACCACCTTTTGTTTTGAGCCTGGACTTTGGAACACCATCTGACGATCTAAGGTTGCGAGTTGGCTAATATGTATTTATAATCTGTGATTTTTAGAGCTAGTCCATGCCGTGCCTTGAAAGTGATCAGTTAAATCTTTAAATCAATTCTGAAATGGACTTATTGTATTAGTATTCCTATTAGTGTGATAATTTTTAGTCAGCGTATACATTTGCCTGCAGAAATATTGTTTGTCCTTTTCCTGATAACAGCTCTTGTTTTCTTGGTTGATGGCTGTTTTGGGAAGAACATTTTTGCTGGGTTTCCTGTCCCAGCTCCACCCAGTCCTCCCAGACATGATTGTTATGACGTGGTTTGTGGTGCTGTCTGGAGCTCACGAAAAAAGTCACAAGGGTTTGTTTTTGTCTTTTTCAACTGCCATTTATAATCCAGGTATTATACCTGAGAGAATTAGTCCTGAAAGATTTACTGCACTTTCCTTGGATTATAGTCTAAATCCACTAGAGGAGATGGTATCAGTGCTCGGTTTGGTTAAATGGAAAATATGATGATTAGTCAGCAAATGGATGTCACACAAAGCATTGTCATTTAGGTGAATCCTGCTGACTTTTTTGTGGTTGATAACACTGCATACATTGTACAAAATACCTTGACAGCTTGTTTATATAATGCTCTTTAAATTTGGGTCATGACTTTCTTTGACCAAGGCCTGGGGCGAGAGCTTGAGTGACAGGAAGAGAAACCTATAATTATCTCAGTGCTCGGCACTGCAAATAACCCCAGAGGGGTGGCCAGGACAATGGAGCACAAGCCTTCATAACAGATGTTGCTATCTAGTCCATGCCGACATGTCAATCCATGTCAAACAATGAGCTTTGTTGGAGATTGAGGCTCGTCAAGAGGCCGGTGCTAGCTGAATAGCCTTAATCCACAGGCAACACTGGACAATGGCTGGGACAGGGAAACCCCCTGTGTTAACCACACAGTGGGTTGCCTTGAGTGTGTAAAGGGGTTGGCCGAGGAATGCAGTAGCTGGACAAGCCCCACTGTCTCTTCAGGCCAAGATAAAGATTCAGAACGTGTGCTTGACTGGAAAAAACCTGTCTTGAAATCTTGGAAAACGTCTCTGTGCAGCTATTAGGAAGACATTGAATGGCAAAGAGAGCCATAACTGCACTTTATATGGTCACCGGGACATAAATCCCCTGGCATGTTTACAATCACAAGTAAAATCTGATTTAAAAGATAATAATAAAAAGAAAACAACGTTCAAAACATTTGGTGACTTTATCTCAAAATAAATACTTTTTCTCAGGTACCAATTACTGTCAGCTTGTGTCAGTGCAACCGCATGATTGGCTTAAAAGGTTAAGGATGTTCTCAGTTATTAAAAAGTAGACAATTGGCTCTTCTTTTAACTGCCCTATTTGACGTATGAACTTCTCCCATAGAGTTCCAGTGAGATTTCTCTTAAGTGGTCTGCCTCTTCTCTAATGCAGGGGTTCTGAATCTTTTCAGCTCGTGACCCCCCAAAATCACAGTGCCAGAGACTCGCGACCCCCACTATCCCCAGAGGTGGTAGAAGAATAACAGCCATATTATTATTTGATAATATTTTAATTAGGGATGGCACAATCCAGTTTTTTCAGTCCTGATACCGATACAGATACCAGCACTTTGGGTATCGGCTGATACCGAGTTCCGATCCGATTTGAGTGTTAAATTAGGTTTTAAATTAAGTTGCAAAGTAAATTACAGCCAATTTAGGACGTACATGCATTTTAGAAACCTGCTGCTGATAGTGTGGCCTGGGTAGGTTAGACATGGCTGATGCTTGACAGTAGACCTACGCGTGTAAATTAATTTAATTGGAACAGCCCCATAGATCGATTACAACTGTCTAATTGTCAATTGTCAGTATTGGATCGATTTCCGATCTCAGTATCGTATCGGTGCCATCCCTAATTTGAATACAGGCTAGTAGAAGAATACATCAAAGTAATGTATAAATTGTACAACAATTATGCGTAAACTATGCCATTTTATTAATTCTGTGCCTCGTGACCGAGGCGCCGACTCCCAGTTTGAGAACCACTGGATTAGAGTATAGTATAATGTTATACAGTATGCTGTAATGGGTTAGGGCAGTGATTATGTGGCAGTGTTAATGGGGTTTAACAAATTGTTGATGCCATAGCCATACATTAGGATATCAGTGCTGCAATGCTGTGAGAGTCGAGACTTAACACTGACTAACTCTTGTTGACAAGTTTATAAAACTGAAGCTAACTGTTTTAGTTCTAACTGGGGCTTTTTTAGAGTCCAGTTTTTAGAGTCCTTGAGCCAAATACTTGTCTTAAGTCATTATGGCATGCTTCTGTATCTCTCAGTAAGTCACAAATGTAAATGTAATGGGATACAATGAGTATAACACAACCAGTCCCCATACCTTCACTAAATTGCCCTGGCTTGCTAGCTAGCCTGGACCGACTGGGTTCAGCTGCTGGACAATGTTTAGCGGATCTCGTGAGGGTCTCAGTCAATCATAAACCAGCCAAGCCGCCAATACGGGAGTGTCTGGGTCAGGGAAGAAACCACAGATTAGCCTTATGCCTCCCATTAATACAATAGCGGCTATAATCTAGGGAGTGGGTCGAGTCTCACTCCTGATTCTTGAATAAAGCACTTGTCCTGATATAACTGTCTTTGGAGGAAGATCAGAAAGATGTGTTTCATTAGATCCGTCTTTCCTGAAAGTCTATTGTAAGCTTTAACACATACAGTAGACCTACAGTAAATGCCTCAATCACTGTAGTCTGTTTTAAACAGCTGTGATGCATTAGCCATTCTGTAATCAGCCTCAACAGTAATCTGCTCTCCGATGCCTAATCTGCTGGGACAGATGTGCACGATCAGAAAATGAAGCCTTCTTCTCTATGGATGATTTTCTGCAGGAGATAGAATGACTATGGTCACGTCTTTTTCTCAATGCAAAACGTTTCATTGTTTCGTTCAAAAGTTCATATTGACAATGTTCATAATATGTACATCATTCACGCATAGCTTCTATTTGATGTTGCTCAGTGACGAGTGGCTGAAGCAAAACCTACCATGAACCACGACCTCTTTTCAGAACCAGCTTCACTTAGTGTGTCACATTAGCATTAGCTACAAAAACACCAAGGGCCAGCAGCACCTAAACAGTCCCAATGGCTGAAAGGTCTTTGATGGTGGGTTGGAAGAGGGGTGGGCCGATAGCGGGGTGGGGAAAGGGGGGGCGGGGCGGCTAACTGTGAACTGAATGGCATGCCTAATGTGGTTAAATCCTATCCAGATATAAAGTCCTCACTATTTTCAATTAACTCAACGTTATTATTAATTTATGTATGAAGAGTTCACATGCAAAGACCTCTCAAGTCCACCTGATATATTTTGTTTTAAAATTGTCAATATTTAAATAATTAGTTACATTTTTGTAAGATATTACTTTTTATTCAATGACAGACCTTTTAAAACTACTTTTAGTAGCTAACCCAAACATAGATATCAAATAAATAATGCTGTTTTTAATTGCTCCTTTTTTTTAGATGGATTTAGAGGTTTTCGCATCTGAACTCTTTGTATATTTTTATACAAAGAGTATAAAAATACATAAATATATATTATATAAACACAGTATATTGCAATACACACACTGTACATTCCACTACTCTTTCATCTGAACAAGACAGCTACCCTGTATTTCAGATACATTATATACATAATATTGGACCTTATTCACCAACCGTTCTTAAGAACAGACTTGTTCTTAAACCCCACTTACACAGTTTTCACGAAGATTCTGGCATTCACCAATGTTTTCTTATTTGGGATTTGGACTTAGGTAAGAACAGAATCTACACACACTCAATAGCACTCTTACGCATAATTGTGAGCTGACATGTATTCACAAAACAAGTAGTTATATTGTTTCAGTCAATTATCATTTAAAAGTTAATATTTCTGTCCTTTATAATTTTGTAACTAATTGTTTTCATTATTATTTTCATTATCATTATGTTATGTTATATGCGTGTTTGTTTGTGTTAATAAATGCACACTACACTTACACTTCTGCTCATTTGTAAAGCACTTTCAATTGCCATTGTGTATTTGCTTGGCGTATACAAACTTGCCTTGCTTTGCCTTCATTTCACATCAATTATGCTAACGGGGAACTTTTGACATCCAATAATATGTGATTGATGACGCTATTTATACGCCCAAAGTATGGCTATTTCTGCAGACTAGTACTACACCACACAATGGCATATTTATTGTTTGTGCAAAATGTTGCAGATCGTGCCCTGAGGAGGGAACACATCCTACGTGACCATATAAATTTATTTGCAGAGTGACGAGTACCTGTTGGGACGCGTGCACCGGGCCCTGCCATTTCATGCCCTTTTATGGGAATTAACGGAACGTTTACCTACAGGAGCAACGGGCACGGACTTTCAATTTACGAAGACATTCGGCTTCATCATTCTAAGAACGCACCTGGAACAATTCTGCTATTTAAATATAGACGTCGTGAATCAGACGTGGACTTTTCTTAGGATCTTTCGTAAGAACAAATTTAAGAAGAAATTTAGGAAGATATTGGCGAATGAGGCCCATTGCCCCAAAAACAAAAACATTTCTTTATACTTGTTCACCTTTGAAAACTGCACAAAAGATGGCATCGATTTCTCCCTCAACCTCTTACATGTGCTTTGCTTGGACTTCAACCATCGCACAGCTGTTCCTAGTAGCTTATCCAACACCCGGTTTTTGATTTAATCGTTTTTACTATCTGAAACAGACTTGTGCGTGCAGTAAATACCTTTGCACCAAGCCGTACAGACAGTAGTGTCAGCTTAGTTTACATGCTTTAAATGGAGACACGGAGTCAGGACCAAATTACTATTGGTCAGCTCCCTACTTGTCCTTCTGAATAAAATCAGAAACTGGCTGTGGACCTGTCTGTGTGCCAAGGTATCTTGGCTGGACATGAATCAGGCAGGACATAGTCCAGACGGGCTTAACCATATCCAGATATAAGTTGATCGTCTTTGATACGAAGACCATTCCTTCCTCAAATATCAGTTTATATTTTTACAGTATTTACTGTGTTATTTTGAGGAGAGCTGAAATGATCGTGTGGCACATTTGGATGATATAGCTTCATGAACTTAGTTATTCAATATATTCACCCATTGCACAGTTTGTCCTAGTAGCAGGTGACAATATCATTTGACTCATGAATGCTCTTCCAGAATTGCTTTGAAACATTCCATCTAGGGGTAAGATGCCAGGAAAAATATGTCTTGTCGTTTTACATTTACTGTGTACCTTTTTTGGACAGGCATTGGCCATGGGCCTGCTTTGAATATAGCAATTCTGTCAGTACATATTTAAGCACAAATAGATGAATACCTTTGAAATTCACTGTCCATGTTTTACAACATCAGGTTACTGATGTTCAGTCTCTGCATGTGTAACTTCTACACGAGTGTTTGATTTGTGATCTCATGCATTCTGGGAATGGGAATACATTTGATGTTTCCAAAAATATTATATTGATCTGATCTATATATAAATAGATATATGATCCTATAAAACCAGACATTCCTCACCAAATAGACACTTTTCCATTTGACTTTAGACAATTAATTTAAGTTTAATTTTGAATGGTATGAAAGTATCACAGCGGTGGTCAAAGTGTTTGGGTGTGGTCTAAAAACATGATAAATATCTCTGTGTTGTTTATGGCTGTTTGTGGCTGCTTACACAGTATGTCAGATGTGTTTATATATGTTGATGCCTGTTAAGACTATGATACTGTGTTGGACTGCTTACCGTATCACGTTCAGGCTATTGGACTGAATCGGTTGCCTAAATGTCTTAACTGGCATTTGCTAGTAATGTCGTTTTACAGTTGGACAAACACTGAATAATACATTCATGACGCTTTTACCCACAGCGACTTACATGTAGTAGATTTTTCAATAGTTGGACAGGTCATACACCAGCAATTGTAAGCAACCTATATTGTATTACAATAGTATACAGCATCTTCTCATCATGTCTACTACCATGTCAATATATTATTCAATCGTCAAACAAAGTCCTTAATGGACTGGATAATAAAGCGCCTACTATTAATGTGCTGATACATTCCTTTCTAAGTTATAATGGAAGCTTACACGGGATGATTTTTGTTTATGACCCCAGAACCCGCAATCCCTGGACTCGTCCATCCAGAGTGCCCTCTCGGCCCTATACCCCCCCTTTGAGGTCACAGCGCCGATCGTCCTCAGCCAACTGTTTCGCACCATTGAGGAGCGTTACCACGGTGACGCACTGCATTGCCTCCTTGACTTTCTCATCCCCTCCAAGCATGTCCTTGAGAGTGTACAGCAGGCAGCGTGTGTGAGTATACACGTGCAGTCACACACACACGCAAACATCTTTGCCTTAATGGTATTGCAGTCAGCTACTGTAAGATAATTGTAAGCTAATACACTTTTGTCAAATTAAACAAATATCTCCTGGCATTTCCCTAGCTAACTGTTCTCTGTGCGTGGTGAAAAAAAAATTTTGATACCCTTTAACACAGTAAATAGGAACATTTGGCTTTGCAATGTATTTCAATCTTCTGAGGGAGTTTGTTTTAATTTGAGCTCGAAGTTAGCAAGCATTCTAGAGAATGAACCGTAACAGACATAACTTTTTTTCTTTCAATTTTTCTTTCTTTGAAATTAAGTGCCGTGCCTGTATATCCATCTTAAAGGTTAAAGCAGTCTGCATCCTATTTTGCGAAGTGTTAAAAGTAGAATTACAATATAGTGAAAAGAGGTATTTAATTAACACAAATAAAGGCAGCGGTTATACAGGTTTAGAACATGTGTTCTTTTATTAATCATCTGAATAAGAAATATTATCTACTATAAATTACTTTCTGCCACTAGATGTCACACTAAGCACCGGTTCTTTGTCCCCCCCCCCTCCATCCACACACACACTCACACACACCATGACAGCCCAGCTATGTAAACAAAGAACAGAGTAGTTAGACTTACAACACACACAGAGGGAGTGCAATGACATTGTCTGCTCAGGACACAATATTTCTCCTATACATTTACATGGAAAAGTGTTGTTTGTTGAAAATATCATACTCACCTTTAACAAATAGAAGTAAGCGATGTAATTACAGTAGGCTACTTGCTCCTCTGGTAAAAGTACGAGATCTCTGCAACATTTCAAAAAATATAATAATAAAAATATACTGTAAATATAAAATTACTTAATTAAATAAAAAATGAAAATGTATTAATAGTAATTGCTTCAGTGGTCTCTTGATATTCCCCAGAGCTTGTATATACTGTAAATGTTATGACAAAAGAAACTCACTTCACAGTATAACACTTAACTGTTTTTCATGTCTGTCCCCAGGCTTCATATTCTGATGTGCTGTTCCATTGTGAGGGTTGGCCCCTGTGTCTCCACGACAAAACCGTTGTCCACCTAGCGCCTCTCAACCCTCTACTACTGCGTCCCGGGGACTTCTACCTCCAGGTAGAGCCTTTCGGGGACCAGGCAGCGCGCATTGTCCTCAAAAGTCTCCTCCAGGAGGGCTGCCGAGAAGTGGAGGAGACTCCCATCCCCGAGACATTGTATCCCTGCATCTTCACCCTACAGTGGCTGCAGGAGGTCAATGAAGACCGCCATGGAACCCCTCTCTCGCGCTGTTTGCTCTCGACGGACCAGGGGGTAATAAAGCTGCCCTGGGACAAAGTAGCCATTCCTGAGTTCCGAGACCAACCCAGGACGATACCTACGTTTGAATCTCCTCCTAAACCAAGGCCAGTGTCAATATCCCCTCAGTGTAGCTCCTCCACCCTCCCGATAGAGACCATGGTTCTGCCCCCGAGGGACAGGATGTCTCTGAGGCTCGGCAGTTCGTCCAAACTTATCAAAGTGGAACACGACAAACCCACACCCAAAACACGCAGCAAGCCTTCGTTGAAGCCAGTGGGCTGGGTTTCACCCAACACCTGGGACAGTCGCAACTATCGCGACATAGAGGGAGATTACGTTGACCTTGTTGATTTTGCAAAGGACAAAGAGACACTGGTTAAACTTGAAGACAAGTCCAATCCTCCCCCTCCTGTTCTGTTCAAACCAGTCAGACCACCTCCACCTATACCGGTGGCAGGGAGCAGCGCCCTCTGTGGGCGCAGCATTGGCGGTACAGAGGAGCCTTGCACACCCTGCTGCCAGAGAAAACAGGGTTCTGAAGCTACTGAGCAGGAGGACCTGAAGTGTCGTTACAGAGACTCCTATGTGGCAGCGCTGCGCAACCCTGTACAATTTGAGAAGGGAGGCAAAGATCTCCTAGCAACCCTAGAGGAGGGTGACTTTGGTGATAGTGGGGATCTTGAATCTAAAGATACCGCTGCCGCTGCAGGGAATGAGATAGAAAACCCTTACAACCGATGTATTGAGTCATCAGTAAAGCATGACCCCCAGTGCTGTGAAGCACCACTAACAAACCCACCGTCACACCTCAAAGAACCTCAAGCATGTTTTGTATCAGGAAACCCTATGAAGGAATTACCCACAGTCCATAAATTAGCCCCTGGGGGCAGCCATAGCCGGGAAGGACACACAAAACATATTTCCCACAAAGAAGGACATGACGTACGTGGAATATCAGATTTTTCCCAACCAGTCTTGGAGTTCTATACTCCCTATCAAATAGCCGAGGTGGTAAAACCCTTGGGGAATCAACGAACAAAGATTCGGTCTCCATCCATAGTATCAGAGACACCGAAAGGTAGGCCACTTCTTTATAAACCCCAAAGCAGGAGCCACAGTGACATTTGTCCTGAAATAATCCCCAGTTTGGTGTCGCCAAGGCTCGAAAAACATCACATTTTCAAAAAAGGTAAGCAAGGTGTACGGCCATTTCATTTGTACTTTGACCTGAATTCTGGACATCTTCATTTTGGCATTGCTTAAACAAACTTAAACATTAAAAACTAATTGAATATGTACATTTGTTTCAGATTCATAAATGTACTGTGTAGCATATAGCTTACTGCAAAAGGCATCGTAACAAAAGTCATTTGAAAAGGCCAACCAAACAAAATGCTTTGCCAAAAAGGCTTCTACACTTCCACACAAATATTAAACATAATTATGGCACATTGCCCTGATTGTTACATGTTGCAGCTCTCTCCGGGGCCAATGAACCCATTCTCCGACCCAACAGTCAAAACTCGGAACTCGACCGTGACCTCCTGTGCATATGGGGAGTGTTCTCTTTTAAAGGGTCATAGGACACAAGGTCTCCTCAGGTCACTGGAGGAGGGCGTAGGTCAGCCTTAAGTGTGATGCTCTTTGGGAGATTCCAGCCCTGCTGTTTGGCCCGCTGAGCAGAAAGATTGCATTCACGTCATTCTCCTCCACCGAGGGAGAGGACAGAAATAGATTCTCTGCTCCCAGCTCTTGTGGTGGGCCTACATCCTTTGTGCACAAAGCAAGGACACAACATTCCTCTAATGTAGGAAGGCAGCTCAGCTGGCAGGGAGAAAGCCGTTGTGTCTCTCCTACATCCATCGCTATGCACCCACGGCCTCTTAGAAGGGCATGTGGCTCAAGCCACGCTTGTCGTAAGCTATTAAAGCAGCAAAGAGACACAGGCACGGCTTTGTTGGCTGTAAAAAGGGGGCCAATTAGGATGTCGGAAACCAAAGCCAGGCTTACCAGCCGGGGCACCAGTTTGTTTTGTTACCGAGACCCTGTCCAGCGTTTAAACGCCAGACCTTTAAGCAGCTGTGCAGGGTCAGTCCACATTGACGGAGGGCTATTGAACGCAATTGAGAGTTAAAACTGGCACGCAGCTCTCCATGGAATGTGTGGGTTGCCAGTTGGTTCCTAGTAATAATGCACACCACCGTACTATACAAGGGAAGCTTACTGTATCACACATACATACAAGTGTATTCAATATGTCAGTATATTTCCATTTGTTCTGATTTAGTTTAAGACTTAATAACTTAATATCACACGCAATGAATTACTTTGTGTTTTTTTAAGACTTTTTTTTTGTGAGCAGCAATATTACTACAATATGAGTGTATTTATATTGTTAATGTACGTATTACGTTGTTTCGTTGATTGGCAGTTCCTAACCTTTTTGCCACTAACTTGCAGACTGTCCGTCAGAGAAAAGGGAAGACGGACAAGATCCCAAGCCGCAGAGCTCCAAGACAGACAAGCCTTTGTTGCCGTCAACACAACCGACCACACCCATTTCCCACCAGCCCTTATCACCGCAAAGCCAAGAATCTAGTTTTAGAAGCATTCGTGACCTGCTTCAACTGGGCATTATCTGTTTACCAGGTACATTACACCAATACAGTATAATAGTATGATAATATACTGTCTGACTAGTTCATCTGTAATAGTCTTGAGCTACAGTAGTTAATCAATAATATCTTATTGATGATATAGGAGATGTAGATTTTAGAGGTATATGTTTTATGTAGGCGGCAAGGATATTGTTATGTTTTGAGCTAGCGTTAGCAAGCGTTCTCGAGAACGACTGACCCTCCGTTTAATGCACATGCAGCTGTAATAGGTTTTGTCAATAAGGTTCGTACTCTATAGGCAGCAGAGACAAGACGGGTAGGGCGGTTGTGGAGGTCCACGGGGACAAGAACGAATGGACGTCCCCCCCAGTGTCTGCTCAGGACGTTTGCAAGCTTCTTCTCTACCTTCACTCCATACCGAGGTACTGCCGCGTTGTCACGGTTACAGCCATCTCGCTGGTTTTGTTTCCCGTTCCCCTTGATTCTGTGCTCCAGTCCTGGCTTTCTGTTCACCCGGATGTCTTGTCCGCTAATGAGGTGATTGTCTACACCTGTGTTTCCTGTAGGCTATCTGTTGCTGCCATGGTTACTTCACCTCTCACCTCTAGTCCCCTAGACCCTAGTCCAGGGGTAGGGAACCCTTGTCCTGGAGAGCCGCAGCCCTGCATGTTTTAAATGTCTCCCTGCTCCAACACACCTGATTCTAATGAACAAAGTTAGAAGTGTGTGTGTTAGAAGCCTGATAATGACCCATTCATTAGAAACAGGTGTGTTGGAGCAGGGAGACGTCTAAAACATGCAGGGCTGCGGCTCTTCAGGACCAGGGTTCCCTACCCCTGCCCTAGTCTATTCTGTCTTAGTTGTCTTGTATTTTTGCTGTGTTTGTCTCTGTTACAAAGCTTTGCCTGTACCCCGACGCCGTTTCCTGCCTGTTCCCTCTTACGGTATACCTCCGTATCTTGTTTTTTCGTACCCCGACTACGAGTGTTTTGCCTTCTGCTTTTGGGTCCGCCATGTCACCGACCATAATGAGATAACAGTGCCCCCCCCCCCAGCCCACCCTTTCCCCATCCTCTATCGTTCTATATATATATATATGTAGGAAAAAAGAACAAACTCTGTCCCTCTGTTCAGAACCGTTCGGGAGAGAGTAAACGGGCAGGTGTCAAAGTCATTAGCGATCCACTGGACCACCTTCAGAACAGCAAATATTTGACAATGATTTTCACAGGCCCTAGCAGGCCATTAGAATCCCTTCAACCAATCAAAACATGAAACATGTGGGGATGAGTTTTGTAACACAGGCACCTTATTGATGTTGGCACAAACTGTCTTCAATGGAATTCCCAGATTGGTGTGCAGAGCGAAACAAAACGTGTTGCTTCTAATATCAAGATGGTCTCACTAAGATAGAGAAAAAGAGCCCTTGAGGTCCGTTTACCAACCCATCCCAATAGGCAGACCTAACGCAAGTCATGGCCAGAATGTTTAAAATGTATAATTTAGATATTTATAGATTAAGTATACTTGGACATGAAGTGTCATCATAGAAACACAACCCACTTAACGGAGTGTAATTGTAAAAATTGCCAGTAGGGGGCAGTAGAAGATAATTTTACTTTATTTTATTATTTTCGGTCACCTAGCCAGAATGTCCTACCTTTAACATTAACTTTAACTACTACATTAACGACTGACTGCTTTTACTGTTCAACCTCAAGGTAATTTACCATAGATTTTTAGGGCCATCATTGTTAATGCCTGTCTTAAATAAGGCAATTTAAAAGTCACGCCATTCAAATAACACGCTTGGCCTTCCTGTCCCCAGTGAAAATACATAAATAAATAACGCTCATTTTTCAAGCCACTATAGCATCAGAGCTACCATCTAGACACGTTGGCTGCAGCCGTCTGGTATGCGAAGCCTTGCCTTTGGCAGACATGTTTTATTTACGCTTATGCACCGGTAACCCTAGAAGAGGCCATTAAGAGGGGTTTGTGAAAGCGTCAAAGGGTTGGAATGTGATGTGTGAAAGATAGGAGGTGCGTGTGTGAGTGCACGAGAGAGAGAGAGAGAGAGAGAGAGAGAGAGAGAGAGAGAGAGAGAGAGAGAGAGAGAGAGAGAGAGAGAGAGAGAGTAAATATCTGAGACTGAGAGGTGAAGGCTGAAAGCCCTTAATGAGATGAAGGCAGTTCTGATGAAGTGAACATGTGTCTAATGCGTCTCTATGCGATCCTGTGTTTCCCCAGGAAAGATGTCCGAGATCTAGGAATGACTCTTGTAATCGATGCCAGGAAGAGCCCCCTCCCTGCCTTTCTCTACAAGGCCCTGCTGATGGTCCAGGTCAGACAGAGTGTTAGCACTCAAACCATCTCCTGAAGACACACAAATAGAGAAATGAAACCATTAGTCTTTACACTGTCTTACTTACTTACTTTCCGGTCTTGAAACTTGAGTCATCCTTTTATTGTGAAACACTCTTTGTCTTTCACAATAAGCTTGTTTACTGTATGCTGCTGAATTTATTGTGGCATGCACTGGGGGGAGCCCTTCTTATTATAATGCACAAATGCACACTAGATAGATTTGAAGCATATTCATAAGATAAGGTAAGATAAGATCACATTCGTAGACGTTCGATTTTCGATCCTATAAATTCATTCTCAACCTGTCGCCGACAGAAATATGAATGTATATCACATGAAAAAACTAACACACCTCACGTTCTGTCTTGTTTTGGCTGGCCACTGGATAGGAACAAGCCCTCCATGCAGTACACATCATCCTAATCCTTGTGGACAAAGACACGTCTCCTCGGCCGGAGAGACAGCCTGGCTTACAGGTCAGGAATGCATGACCTGCACGTGTGTCCCTTCTGATGAGATTCAGGACGGGACAACACTGCCTGACACAGTGTTTATCTGTCTATCTCTGTCGGTTAGATGGACTTGGTGACCTCTCTGAAAGCCCTGAGCAAGATCGTGGAGGGTCACCAGTTGACCTCTGACCTGGGCGGGACGTTCGCCTACGGTCACTCTGACTGGCTGCAGTTCCACCAGGTATTGTACCTTCACTGCGATGTAAATGGGTTAATAAAGGACGAGTAAGGTTTACGTTTATATATTCTATAAGAACTTGCGGTGACTTGCGGTGACTCCCGGTGACTTGCCTCTGTGCACTTGTTGGGTTAACTGAGGACTTTTCCAATAAGCTGGGGTTGGGTGGGTGGGTGGGTGAAGCAGCTGCACAAACACAAAGTGCTCTATGAGGATGTCTTGTTGAACACATATCTGATTCATTGATAGCGCTGCGAGTTTTGAGAGTGGAAGTGGAATCAAGCCACAGCATGTAATCCACTTTGTGCGATTTATTAGATTATTGATTACACCACGATTCACAGACTCGCTACTCAACAAAAGACAACAGAAACCGAGTCAAGCTCAAGACGTGTACATGTCTTGAGTTATGTCTTTTTCTTTAAAGGATATTATTACTGCCTAACACATGGTCTATTAGATAACTCATCCCTTCATGTAAATCTGCATGTGGTCAGGTCTCTGAGATTTAGTGTGTAAATACCCAGAGGCACAACATAAACAACCAGCCTATAGAACTACTACAGGAAGGGCCAGTGGAATCTATAGTGGAGAAGCCTCTATGTCAAGGTATACCTCTGACTGGACAAAATTATATTACGTTGCACACCAGCTGCACATGCGCTTTCCTGTACCATATAAACCCAAAAATCCTTGTCTCAAAGCATCACCGAACAAAATGTCAAGTAAGGAATTTATGGCTGCTGCAAATCACACTACGAAGACTCCCCCGATGTGCCTGGCACTTAATTATTTTCAGAGGCTGGTTCCTTTCCTGGGTGACCTGCAAGGAGCTGACACTCTGCTGCAGAATGCCATCAGGAAAGTGGATGGCAGTAAAAAGCTGGACACTGCCCAGGTAATTTCCAGTTCATTCTAAAATGCAATTGACCTTCCCCAAGCCCCGCCCCTTTTAATTGTCCTACCTAGTTACTGTAACTACTGTAGGTAGGACAACACACCATAGAAAGCCATTACAGCAAAACAGACAGTTGACGGAAGGTTCCGTCAGATTCAAAAATTGCTCATTTGTTATTGGAGGACGTGCAAAACGGGGCGGGGCTTGGGAAAGGCCAATTATCATGCTGCATGTTTTAAAGGTCACAGATGTGGACTTAACTTGTGTTGTGCTTTGATAGGACGTCCAGCTGCGGATTGAGGAACAGAGGTCCTCGATGAAACAGGTACTAGAGGACGCCCGATTGGTCAATCTACAGAGAGAAGGCGGGGCCATGTTGGCCAGAATGAGAAAAGAGGAGTTTAAGTTTCCACAATCAGAGGACTACAGGTAAAGTATCAAGATAATACATTTTTTAATCATATATTTACCATATTTACCAATAATAGTTAACCATTTTGAAAGTCTGTATTTACTGTGCTATTTCTTTTCTCAACAAGATTAACTATGGTCAAATGTGGAGCATTGCAGTCGCAGAATACAAAAATCAGTAGTAATAATAATACAAAACGGATTACTATATAGCTCAACAACACTCAATCACGCAATCTTTATTTAGGCGACTTTAGGGCACAGACTAAATATTGATAGCTACTTGTCTTTTATTATATAAGCATCATTCTAACTAATCTTCTAAGGTTCTGTCTGTGGTCAGATAAAAGCAGAAAGAAGTGCTGAATTAAGACCTAACAAAAAAGACCTTAACAAAATGTTAACAATATCCATGCAGCAGAGACATCAATGGAACATTTTCTCCTGTTGTCTAAGATGACAAAAAAAAAACGGATTATTTAGTTTCGGAATATTCCAGCCAGTATGCAGAGGTAATCTGTATTTTCTTGAGCTGTTCAACCCGGTACCACACACAACCAACCTTAGATTCAAACAGATGTTTTATGTAACGAACAATATAGGTGATTTAGTGTTAAACTGACTTGCAGTAGGTCATCAATCTTTCATGACTTTCAGTATGTCATGTGCTCATGTTATATCATGTGTGCATATGCAGTGTATGTATACGCACACACACACACATATATACATACTGTACATATTGTGTATTGTGTAAATACAGTATACTGTATGTGTGTACAGTATGTTAATTACATTGTGGGAGGTGGATAATCATATGTTAAATTCACCAATTAATCATCTTTCTGATCAGCATTTAATAACGTGCATATTCAAAACTCTATACATAATAAACCATTGCATAATCATTCTTATAATGACATGATAATAGTTTAATATACAGTAAGACAAAAGAAACATTTTGCATCACACTAATAAATAGCATTATACCTCTCTAATGGGATTCTAATATAAAAATAGTGCCAAACTCACCTACAGTATTTGAGCTATACAGTATATTGTATTCATAAGGCATCAGCTTCAACCTGAGTGAATGGTGCTTCTCTGATGCTCTGCAGAGATGCTCTGGAGTTGGTGACAGCTCTGTATAACCAGCTGGAGGAGAAGCTACACACTCTGGTGATGAGGTCCAACCAGTCTCTCCAGGAACTGGCTCTCTTGTTCAGGATCAGGGAGATGGACAGCAAAATCAGCACGGTACTACCAAATATATCGGAATACAAACAAAGATAGAGCAACTCAAGGGACAGGTGCTCAACATTTAACCAGCTCTGATGAAAGCTATATATATACGAAACGCAAACTTATCCTCATGTGACCGTTAAAAATATAACGTTTCCTTCCCACTTTAATAAGATAAGCTGCTACCTCACTCTTTTTTTGAGTACCCTTCACTGGGTTTAGCACTCGCTTTATCATTTTTGGAAGTGCATTTCATTTCCCCCTCCAAAAGTTAGAGCAACATTATGCACTGATGATGCACATGATGGGAGCCAAAATGGTGTAGTTCCGGCCTCTTGTAGTAAGTGGGTGTGTCACCCACTAATGACATTATGCTTTGTGCACATATCTCACCATTCGCCACTCTTCTGGGTTCTGCGGGTGCTACAGAAGCTTACTGTATAATGCTGTTTAACACAATCAATAGCTTTAATCCACTGTATGCAGCATGTAAAACTGCCAGCAAACAACGTTTTTATATATTTAACACATTCGTCGTGTCTGAAAGGCTGGGACCTGGTTCAATACCGAAGGAGAGAGACGACTGAAGGAGTCCAAAGCCACTGATGACAGCTTGAAGGGTGCGGAGGAGGCCCTGAGGAACTTTAGCATCTTCCTAACAGAGGCGAAGGTACGAGGGCAAAGCAAACAGCTCTGCAAAAGTTCACAGCCACACTTGCTTTGCCGCCGGCTCAGCAGAAACATGAATGAATGGAAGAGCATGAAACAAAAGCTCCTACAGCACAGCGTCATCATCAGTAGTGTAGTGGTGTATAATCACACCCAGTAGCAGTAGCAGAGTATCTGGCACCAACCACAGCACGCTAGAGCACGTTGACATTATATTTATTATACTGCAGGACAAACGGAACCAGGCCTTGGCGCTAGTGACAGAGGCCGAGCGCTTTGTGAGCTCCGGTGAGTCCAGCCCGGTGACGGACGTTTTTCGAACCGTGGTCGTCACTTTCAAATCCAACGCGGAGGACTTCCTTTCGCGGGCGGAGCAGAGGCACAGATCACTGGAAACGTTGGCGCACGTGTATCGCTTCTGTGAACAGGTTTGTGTATATAAAAAGCCTCAGTTTTCCTCCATATGCACAAATTAAAATGTCAACATCTCCCCTTCATTCCATTCCGGTTTATCGTGGTTGCCGTAATCCCCTTCATAACGGCAGATATATTGTGAAAGATACGGCATACTCCTCTTGAACTCCCCCGCTAACATAAATCCACCTTTCACAGCATTAAGCACATATGACTTAAGAGTTATTGAATGAAAGATTAATCAGAGCTTTCCCTCCATCCCCTCTACCCGTCTTTTCCCGCCATCCTAGGCCTGCTCCCTGGCCAAGCAATGCATCCGTGATCCAGCACAGATGGGGCGTGGCTTTCCCACGGCCAGCCGGAGCGCGGCGGAGACGCCCGAGCAGCGGCTGGCGGGCGTGGAATTCTCGGCGGCGCGCTTCCAGGCCGTGAAGGCCCAGGCCTGTGCGCTGGGAGCAGCAGCAGAAGCCCCCGGGGCCATGGAGGTGTGGAACGCAGCCTGGGCCCGGTGCCAGGAGGCCAGGCGGCGTCTGGAGGACGGGCGGAGGCGAAAGAAGAAAGTCCCGGATAAGAATGGGAATCGGCCCGCGGCCGCCACATCTGCTGCTGCTGGTTCGGGGTCACCGGGGCGCGCGGGGGATGGGGAGGAGGGAAGTGGGGGCGTGGCGGGGTTAGCCGACTTCCCCGCGAGCCGGGAGTCGCCTGTGGGCAGCAACTGCGAGGAGACGCAGCGCAGAGGCAGCTGCGCGGGGGAGGGACGCGGCGGAGGAAAATCCCTCGCCACGCCCGGCCAGACGGGTGGCGTGGGAGCCGGTGCGGGAGCCGCAAGGCCCCATTTGCCCGACGCGCCCACACCAGGCACCAACACCACTCTGGCTGTGACCCGGAATGACGGCGGTCGCACAGAAACAAAATGGAAGCCACGAGTGCACCACAGTGAAGAGGATCTGCGGGCAAACCCCATTGCCCAGGGTAGACAGTCACCATGCCATCAAACGTTAGGGCGGTCCCTAAGTGAGGGGTCATGTACGAGCGCCTGTCCACCCTCCACCCCCCTCTCTCCTGGTGTGAGTGACAGGCAGGGCCTCTGTCAGCTCAGCAAACTGGGACCGGACCAAACGTTGCCAATTTCCCGTAATGAGAGCTTCTGCTCGGGACACTCGTGTTGCATGTCCGTCAGTGATAGCAATGGAGAAGAGGCTGAGTCCACCAGGGGATCGTTGATTCTTGGAGAGAGCCCAAAAGACCCGAGGCAGCCGGAGCAGCCGGAGCAGCCAACAACAGCTGACACATCTGCAGATCAAGCTAGCAGCAGTGATACGTAAGTTGTCAAAACCGCGCAGCGTTTTTCAGACCCAAGAAAAACACTGTGGTGCTCTGTGTGTCTGGCTCCAGTGAAAATATGTACAATCGCTCAATCGTTCTTCAGTTACACAATCTGCGTTCGGAATTACTCTACCTTTGAGGTTGAAACTGGGGTTAGGAAAACTTTTGGGTTGCAATACCTTGAGCAAATGCCCTCTGGCACTCCTCTTAAGTCTCCCCCTACAGTACTAGGCTCACACTGTTGCCTACATATCCCACTACATACATCATACATCCATCAAGATGGGGAGGAAATCTGGGTACTAAAGGCACTCTGATGCAATCCAGGAGTATGAGTTTATTAAATGTAACACCTTTAACAACATGCTTTGCTCTTCAAAATAAAATCAGCTAAGCAAAGGATTTCAGCTGCACGCCTTTGCCATTTTGAAACCAATATCCAAAGCTTCCACTATTTATGGCATAAAATCTGAGGGTATTAGATTAAAAAGCCATCAATAGAACTTGGCTAAACAGTCATGAGAAAAATAAAACCACTCCTCCACTATTTTATTTTCTTGGAACAGGAAGCTGCAGAGGATCATGGCAGAGCTTCTGTCAACAGAACGGGAGTACGTGAGGGCACTGGGCTACGTTCGAGAGCACTACTTCCCTGAGCTGGAGAGAGCCGACGTTCCCCAGGACCTCAGAGGCCAGAGGGGGATTGTCTTCGGCAACCTGGAGAAGCTCCACGACTTTCACCGGCATCACTTCTTGAAGGAGCTGGAGGGCTGTGTGAAGGAACCCTTCGGAGTGGGTCGCTGCTTCCTTCGACACGTGGGTCTTAATATGTCTGCCTAATACTCCCCTTGAGATTAAGATAATGGTCCTTCGACACGTGGGTCTCAATATGTCTGCCTAATACTCTGTTTGAGATTAAGATAA
>JAODLL010021095.1:25361-43764 GCA_026546735.1 Forbesichthys agassizii
CCTCCAGACCTCAGACATAGGGCTGACCCACATGTGCCCGTCTCCCCTCCAGACCTCAGACATAGGGCTGACCCACAGCAGCGGAGACAGCGGCCTGTGCTTTGAGATCTGGTTCCGGAGGAGGAAGAGTCAGGACACGTACACGCTGCAGGCAGCCAGCCGCCAGGTGAAGCAGGCCTGGACCGCTGACCTGGAGCGCATCCTCTGGGAGCAGGCCGTGCACAACAGAGGTGCACGCACACACACACATATACAGTACTACTGTACAGAGTATACACACATACACACGCATTACTATAGTACATACACTAGTACGTACAGTACACACACACACACACACACATACTGTATATACAGTACTACTGTACAGTGTATACACACATATACAGTATACACATACTCTCTCTCACACACACACACACACACACGAAGCCAGTAACATTCAATAACCTCCATGTTCAGGTAATATACTGTATAATCTACTGTAAAATCGATAAACTAATCTCCAGCAGACAAATACGCTAACCTGTATGTTTACACACCAGAGGCCCGTATGCAGGAGAGAGTGTTCATGGGCATTGGCAGTAAGCCCTTCATGGACATCCAGCCCAGTGATGCCGCCATCAGCGACAGAGCCGTCAACTACACAATGATGGGAAAAAGTGAGCAGAAAAAACATGTTCAGATTAATGCAAATAATATATGAATAACTGTAACTTGGGTCAATGTCACCATATTGAGGATCAATATTAAGGTGAACATCACATTTTCTGAAAGGTATTTATTTGCAAATACAATGCAGTGTTTGCTACACTGGTTTAACTGGATAGTTCAGACACGAACTGAGAGAGTGTACCTTTTAATTCTGCGCCATTTATTTCTGATTATATTTGATGCTGTAATCTCCCCTGAGGATGACATCTTATTTAGTGTTTTATATTTTTGTGTAAAAAATCCTTCTCTTTCCTGCTTTGTTAGGATCAGCTTTCAGAAAGCCTTTTCTTCTTGTTAATAGGTAATGTACTGTCAACTGTAGTACTCCCAGATGATATGCTGATGTAATAGTTCCACAGTAACAGAATGGTGTCTTCTTGCAATAACTGGTGTATGATCTATTCAGCTACTGACAAATCTACTCATTATAAGTCTCTTTGGTTGGAAACATGCTAAATGCTACTGTATGAATCTTAGTCGGAGTCCTCCGATATATTTAACTGAAATACCTGTCCACTATCACTTGGCTGCCTATACTCTACTGACTTTGATTTTTATCAAACAGTTTAAAACATTTTCATTCAAACAGGCTTTTGGTTAGCTTTTATTTCATGGCCATTTATTTATTTATATTTTTATCTGACTGTACTATTGTATTGCTTGTCTCTGACTGGGGGATCCCGATCAGACACAAACAATACAATAAAATAAAATACGCTGAGATAATAGAATGTTCATGAATGAGAGTTAATGGATAATGTGGCTCGGGAAAGAGACGTTTTGGGTCCCCTGCTGGAGCTGCTGCCCTTGCGACCCGACTACGGATGAGCAGATGAAGATGGATGTATTGTTTGTGTTTTTATTTCCACTGTTGGTTGCTGTGTTTCTACTTTTATTTTCTACCGACCATGTTGGTATTTGAATGTAAAGTATAGTGATTCTATGTACAAAGCGCTATATAAATAAAGGTTCTTCTCCCCAGACAACAAGGGCGTGGCCCCCGTGGGGCCCCGGGTGTTGCTGGGCCGACACTCCAGCGGCTCAGACAGGAGTTCATCTTCCTCCGGCAGTGAGTCCTCCTCCACATCCACCTCCACCTCATCAGGCACAGGCTCCCTGTCACCTGGGGGCTACCTGTGTGGACCCAAGCCCATGGCGAGGGTTGTGGTCGGGGGCCGTGGATACACGGAGCCCTCTGCTCCACTGGAGGAACACGACATGGATCATGAAGCAGGAGGTCAGGGCCTACTGAGTGAGTGTTGGCACAGCTCCGGAAAGCCGTCCGTGAGGATATAATGGCTATTAGTTCAGTGGCGGTTAAGTAGTAACCGCGGCTTAAAGTTGTTTTGAGCCGTGAACTAAACTATACAGAAATGAACTGTGATGATCACCGCAAACGTTTACAAACAAACAAGGTAGTTCTCCACGAACACAGATTGACGTTGAACAAAGGGTGACTGTTTTTAATCTAATAATGTTGTAATGTCTACACGAAAAGTTAAAAAAGTCTTGTTTAAAGCAAGTGCATTTGCCATGAATCTTCTGGACGCACCTCTAGTGTTAATATTTACAAAATTATTACATTTACATTACATACATAGTCATTACATTTTAATGGTAACAATGTGAATGGAGGCCTCCCTCTCAATCCCTCCCTTTAATTTTCCAGGTGTGCCACATTGAGTTTAATATCTTTGTCAAGAGGGACCTTGCCGAAAATAGCAGCGCATGCAAGTTACAAGAACATAAATACATAACATAAAACACTTTTATATTGTTATCCAAATTACTTATACTTTACAATGCAGATTAAGAACATTGAACTCATTTACAGCAAGCCATCTCAATTTCTGTCATATTTGATTTTTTACTTAAACTCATTTAGAGTCACAAGATAATTTAATGTTCAAATATTTAGTCGCTCATTCCATTTGGGAGGAGCACAGTACTGGAATGCCTTTCTACCTGATTAAGTACGGGCTTTAGGAACCATCAGAAAAATATAATTTTGGGAACGCAAGCAGCATTAATCGTTAGTCTGCTGGACAATGTAATAGCATAAATGAACTAGCTTTCTAAGAACGGCCTTGTAAAGAAAAATATCCCATGAGTTAATCTGTGTTAAACTAGTGATGACCAGGCCACTCTAGTATATAAAGTACAGCCATGGCTGTACTTTATATAGAGATTCACTCATCTCAGATCCTTCTGTAGGTTAAACATTTTTCTGAATTGTGCAGTGGGTGGAGGCATGCTCCGAGCTGGGGGTGCATTTTTAATATCATTCATTATCTTGACTAATTGATCAAATTGTAAATGTATTATATGTTATTGATTATTGATTACCTATGTATTGACAGTATCTATACATTTTAATTAATTCTTTCATTTATTATTTTGTTTGTTCTTACAGATGTTAAAGGTAAAGTCCCAGATGTGTGAACAAGCAATATGAACATTATGTCCTTAAAAGTGACTGATACTTTTAAAGCAATTACCGCTTAGTTAATCCCAATAGTATTTGTATTCCACTGCTAAAACGACAGGTACTGTATTTTGAGTTGATTTGAATGTGCTCATGGCTTTGTGTTGACTAGACAGGTTACATGTGAAAGTGTAAGATGTATGCATCATTGCAGACAGTGTAAGGCTCCTCCTGTCTGTTGCAGTGGTGAGCTCTGAGTCATTCGGCGTGAGCGCGAGTTGCTTCAGCAGCTCCGGCCACAGCTGTCGTTCTGTGGAGGATTCTGGCTTGGCCTCCCCCGCGCCCGTCCCCGCCAAGGTGGGGGCTGAGGAGTCCCCAACTGACTCCTCCCCACATGCCCGCACACCAAACAGACCAATGGGGGGCCTACAGAAGACCCCGCCACCCGTGGCCCCCAAGCCCCAAGTCAAGACTCCGTGCCTGGCGGAGGATGGGCCCTGTGGAAAGGTGTGTCGCCTTGGAAAACCTTAACGAAAAACCTTAACAATATAAATTACATTAAATTAAATAATTCATTAATTAATTGAATTTATATACTGTATAGCTTTTACAATTTTTATTTTATTTTAATATGACATTAATGTTTATATTATATAAATGTTTTAAAGAAATGTGCAGTGGTCTCTTAACAACACAGACATACACTATCTAATCACACCTAGGGGAAAAGGAGTGTTGTGCTGTAATCAATAATGTTATATAATACATTTTGGTGCAATTCATCTTGCAGGTTCAAAACAGCATTGTCGGGAAATCCACAGAGGTTTGAATCACGAGGTACTGTACAAGGTGAGTTTGCTGTTGTATTAGCTGACACACTAATAATAAAATACTATTTTTAACTTGTTAATTGACATGGGTATTTTGTAATTACTCCATCTATTGTATGTCTTGTTACATAGTATTGAATTATGTCAAATTATTTTTTCAATTCATCTGATGTGATTTTTTTAAATTATGCTTACTCAAGTTTCTTACTCAAATGTTTATTTTTCTCTCTACCCTACTCTTAAAAATAGATAAAAATAATAATAAATCCTATTTTGCTCGGATGTACTTAGAACTTTATTATTCAGGCCACTAGGAACTTTGTTGGATGATTTAATTATATATTGACATGGTAGTAGACATTATGACAAAATGCTGTAAACTATTCTGATATAATATTTGTTGCTGGTGTTTGCTCTGTCCAACTAATGACAATAGTCGCCTTGGATAAAAGCCCCTGCCAAATGCCGTAAATGTAAAATTTTCATGTAAATATTTGGTTTGTTCTTACAGATGTTACAGGAAAACATGCCATACGATTGCCAGAAATACGAACATTGTCCTCAATACTGACTGACACGTCCACCCATTACCACTCAGTTAATGTTAATCCCAATAGAATGTTTATTCCACTGCTAAAACGACAGGTAACATTACATGTACTGTATTATGAGTTTATTTGAATATGCTTGGCTGACATGGCGTGATTTAGCCTACCTGTAGATTACAGTCAAAGTGTACGATTTATGCTTTTCAAAGCCTAACAGAATCACAGAGTTCGCTAGTTAGTCATAACAGACATAATAACTGTACTGTAGTTTAAATTTGATCACACTGCTTAAATAAAATATGTCTATTTATCTACCATATACCACGTTTATTCTGTGATGCATTGGCTGTTTAATGGAATTTCTTTGACCTGTTAATACTTTTTATCACAATGTTATTCCATGTGCTGTTATGTTTTTATTTCCTGTCAAAATAAAATATGTGTCTATGATTCTTTTTAAACACAATAAAACACAAAGTTGTATTTGTGTATTTTTGTCTAATAAATATGTTTTCCTCTAAAGTATTGTTTTTTAAATTACATCTGCTGTAGACCACATAAAAAGACATCCAGGGCCTTTTGTTTTCTTTTGTTGTTTGTTAAAAATGCTGAATAAAGGCTTTTAACAGTCTGGACTTTGGACCACACTGGAGTAAATGTGATGTTCCTATACTGTAGGCAGCCTATGTTGTGAATCCAGTTACGCCTATCTATCTTCATTAGCCTAATACTGTTGTGTTGAGAACAACGAGGCAATAAGAACAAATCATTATTCCAGGTTGTGGTCTGTTGTGTATCCACCGTATTACTTATTACTCAATTAGGTATAACTACTAACTACAATTAAATCACTACCACACTGAGCGTTCTTTAATCCCGCTTCATGCGTGTGTGCTTGACAGCTTCCGCTGGATACAGGGTACACATTTAATTACATTATTTCCTAATATACCAGTGCATGACATTCCCTTTTTTATTGGAAACATACTTTAACTGAGTTTCAGTTAACCCATGCAAAGTAACATTCAACCTCCTTACGAGTACTTCTTTAAGCCTAACCTACTTTAATGTCTTGTTCCAACCTAATTTAAAACAAAGTCAGATAGCTTCTGTGGTGTTCTGTTTACTCCTTGCGAAGATCACATTATTGGTCAGTCTGTGTTTTCGCTGCCAATGGGAGTTATGGTATTTTCACATGTTTATCTTCACAATAAAAGTCCTGAGGCTGGTCACTTCTTGTGACCGCCTCTACTATTATAATAGATTTTTTTTTTTTTTACATGTGTGATGTCTCTTTTGTAAGATTCCTTTTGGAGACTCTACCACACATGTACTACATGTAAATCGCTTTGAATTAAAGCATCTGCCAAATGCCGTGAATGTACATGTAAATGTGCTCCTCTGCTGTCGTCAGCATAGAGTTTGATTTCATTATCTGTTCTGAGTCATGGTCCCATATTTCCAGTTCCATGTTAGGTGTTCTGTACACATCAGGCCACTTCCCTCTCATTTTTATGTTGAAAAGTAGCTACACCGGACTTTTCCTTGTTTCCAGTCAGGTCCTTTTGCATTTAATCGGAGATGAATCTTTATTGCCCTAAACCCATTCAGGTGTTTGATTCCGTTAGTTGTACAAAACTCATTCTCAGACTTTAACATCATTGGCAGTCCATGCCTGCTGAAGATAGTTTCCAAGCAGTCCATTACCTTTTCTAACATGGTAGAAGTGAGAACATCATATTCATTGTAGCTGGTGTAGTAATCAACTACTACCAGGATGAAGTGATTACTTGGCAGTGGCCCCAGCCCCAGCCCCACTGCCGCTGTATGTCTTGCCAAGGGCCATCAGGCAGCTGTGTAGGTCACATGGTTCTGGTGGGTCTGATCTGGCCATTGTTTGGTACCCATGACATGCCTTACTGTATCTTTCGGCTGGTTTGTACATGCCAAACCACCAAACCTTGTTCTGAGATGTTGCTTAGTTCTAACTATTCCCAGGTGACCTTCAAGGGCCAGCCAAAGTGCTCTTTTCCCAAGAGATGCTGGCAAGATGATCCTTGTCCCCTTGAGGACAAGGTGTCCCATTATACATAGCTCATTAACAACGGGAGTGTATGCCTTGGACATATCAAAATGTCCATTTGTAATGGCATCTCGAACATCTTTTAATTCCACATCTGTCAATAAGGCTTCCTCTACCTCCCGTGTTGTCTTTGCCATTGACGTGGCACTAACTGCTATAAGCCGTACATATTCCTCTGAGACACGTCTATGTACTTCCTTTAATTAAAGGTGGTCTCATCCAGCAATCTTGACAGGGAGTCTGCATTGTTTTGTTTCCCACTGATGTAAACAACCTTAAAATCATCAATCAAATATGGCTGTAGACGTAGGACCCATCTTTCGATCCATGGACACGGTTTTGACCTGGGGCTATATACAGTTAACCTGACCTGCCAGAGGAATTGTTGTCACAAGTCCATCTGGGAAGCCATACATTGAAACTGTTTGTGAATGGCTGTACTTATAATACTTGCAGTTGATTGGAAGAACCATTTGGTAGTTTTCGCTGTCTGCAAACTGTAACCACGCCCGTATAGCTATCAACACGACGCTGATTGGAAAGTTCAGTTGCTACTCGGACACATTCAAAATGATTCCAAGGCTTTCCAGACTGATTCTCACCTTCCTGATCTCGTGAGGCAAAAGTAGTCATACTCCTTGAGCATTTCCACATTTTGTCACGTTACAACCACAAACGTAAATTTATTTTTAGAATTGTATGTGCAATAGGTCAACACAAAATGGCGCATAATTGTTAAGTGAAAAAAAAAGTATATTTGGTTTTGACATTTTTTTGCAAATAAAAAACTGAAAAGTGTGGTGTGCAAAAGTATTCCGCCATCCTGAGGCAATACTTTGTAGAACCACCTTTCACTGCAATTACAGCTGCAAGTATTTTAGGGGACAGTACTGTATGTCTCTACCAGCTTTGCACATCTAGAAACTGAAATGTTTGCAAAATAGCTCAAGTTCAGTCAGATTGGATGGTGAGCGTCTGAACAGCAATTTTCAAGTCTTGCCAGAAATTCTCAAATGGATTTAGGTCTGAACTTTGACCGGGCCATTCTAACACATGAATATGCTTTGATCTACAAACCATTCCATTGTAGCTCTGGCTGCATGTTCTGCTGGAAGGTGAACCTCCGCCCGTGTCTCAAGTCTTTTCCAGACTCCAACAGGTTTTCTTCCAAGATTACTCTGTATATTTGACTCTATCCATCTTCCCATCAACTCTGACCAGCTTCTCAGTCCCTGCTGAAGAAAAGCATCCCCACAGCATGATGCTGCCGCCACCATGTTTCACTGTGGGGATGGTGTGTTCAGGATGATGTGCAGTGTTAGGAGTTTTGCAATTTAGGCAAAAACTTACATTTTGGTCTCATCTGACCAGAGCACCTTCCTCCACATGTTTGCGGTCCCCCACATGGCTTGTGGCAAACTGCTACCAGGATTTCTTATGACTTTTTTTCAGCAATGTCTTTCTACTTGCCACTCTTCCTTAAAGGCCCGATATGTGTGAGGGCACAGTGTGGAGTTTACCCTGTTGGCTAGAGTTGGTAGGTTAATAGCCTAGCTAATAAGATTAGGTTGTTAACATTGGTTATAAACACTTTTTATTGGTGTTGAAATGTATATTTTAAAACAAATAAAAGGCCAATAGAAAAGGCCAGGCTTTTTACACATTTAAATAAACTACTGCATCAGTTTATGTAGTGGATGGTGTGTTAATTGTATTTGCCTACAAGGTCTACTCTAGATGGTTTTCGGCCAGTCGGCTTCAAAGCCTGAAATATAGCTTAATATTAAACAAATTCGTTTTGTCATTCAAAGTAGGCCAAATATATGGTTTGTTTAATTTTATTTAATAAAAACAGCTGCTTATTGTTGCATACATTGCACACGTAACTTTATGCCTACATACTCTTTCGGAAATTGTCATGTGGACATTACAAATAAGCCCAAACAATCTTTAAGTGGTTTTATATGGTTAAATAATTATTAAGTAAACAAATGTTGAATTGCAACCTGGCAAATAACATTAACCGAATCATATTCTACTAATAAAATGATTTTTTAAATTTGTTATAAGGTTTCATGCACATGCAATAATATACGTTACTAGCTAGAAATACAAACATACACACAGGGTAATGTTTCGGGAAGGGCAGGGGGGCATTATGTTCCATTATATTTTAAATCGCCCTCTTCCAGAATCTTGTATTTTCCTTTACATGAAGATATTTCCACCAGAATTTGATGCATAAAAGGAAAAAATTGGTGCATAGAAATTCACCAGAATGCAGGAAATGGAAGTGTTTGATGCTAAAAAATGTTGTGGGGTTAAACCCTCAGACCCCATGCTTAACATGTCCCCTCTCCAATATTTCAACAAGACTTAGAAACATATTCATTTATTATAGATTGATAGGCCTACAGTGACATTTGTGATTTGTATAGGCCTACAGATCACATTCTGATTAGGGGCTGAGCACCCCTAAGGTCTGATCCTAGAATCTCCCCAGATTTAAACACTTCTTTAGAGCAGTTGGCATGGATGGTCAGCGTTTTAGTTATTTGTGGAAGTTACTTGTTTAGTAGCTAACGAAAAAGTGTTCTGTTGCTGGTCGGTGATTCACTCACATCACGTTAAATTGTTATTTTCTCGAGAACTCTATGACTTGATTTTGCGATTATAAGGATGGCTGTCAGGCGTGCCTTTACTGGTTGTGTGCGTGTGTGGGCGGGGTCAGGATGTCTCACAGTCTTGGATGTGTGGCGGACACTAATATTACTATATAGGCTACAGCACGAAGGTGAACATTATCCAGCAAACTTCGTCAACGAACGCATCAACCAAAATAATGGCTCAAGGTAAGATTCCAAAATGTAAACGTAAAGCTTTACCAATTTGAATAAGAACGTTGTGAAGGTATAGTGTGCGTGTCCGTATGACAATTTATAGGCTAATTGAGACTAACATTTTTTGTTAAGTGGAAACAGTTACTGTGTTCTGCAGCATACCAGTGCATGAAAGTTTGACGCGGAGATGAGACCCTTCATGCTTTTAATAGCGACAGATAAACAACTGGCGCCACTTATAGGCTATGTATAGTGGAATTATATTAAATAAGCATACTTCAAAATCTTCTGTTTTGCAACAGACCCTTTTGATGTACATTTTATTGTTGGCTTGATTTATTTGTGTAATGGATAAGAACAATGTTCATATCTCCAATCAATCACCAAGACAATAAAAAAAATGGCAATCCAGGAGTAGCTGATATTTATTTGCAGAACTCTCCAAAGCACTGTTAATGTAAATGCACCCTTATGAATTAAAATCTATTTAAGCCATAGAGCTACAATATGTTAATGTAAGACCCCTGTTTACCATGTGTGGGAGTGTACATGTAAAAGGAACCTTTTAGCCTCTAAAAACAAAATAACCTCACTCATGCGCAAGTATTTGTAGAACATCTTTGTTCATTCACAGTATACAGAGAACATTTTATTTTACTTTGGCAGAGCTTTACGCACAGCCCGAAATAAGTTTATTTTCTTAATTTGTTTACTGTACCTGTGACTTATGTGCACTTCTGCTACGGCTGTGTTAGTCTCTCCTCTGCTGTCTATTTCAAGACAGACCACTGTAGTTCACAGTAGGCCTGTCACGATAACTACAATGTTGACTTATCCTGCAATATACGGACTTGGCCTCAATCATTGTCACTACTCAGATGTCAGTAATATTGCCTGTTGCATGCATGCATGCGTGTTGCTGACACGCATTCGGATTGTTCTGCTATGTGCCCTCGTCTGCCTGCTCCACACACACACACATACACACACAGAGCAGACAGCGGCAGGTGATAGAAGTGTTCCTCAAGGTTTACAACGGCATTATTCCAGCCAACTATGTTTGAAAGAATAAATGGGAAAATGTCCCATTTTTCTTTACTTTTTTTTTTGTTTCAATAATTTGACATGCAATGCAATTGGTTTAACTTATCACAACAAACAAGTGATGCCACTTGACAATAGCGTTCGAACAACATTGTTGACATGATTCTGACAATAATATCGTTTATCGCAATTATTGCAGGGACAATATATCGGCCAATAAAAATAGTTATCGTGGCAGGTCTAGTTCTCAGTGTTGGTGTGTACTATAGCGGTGTGTGCATGCCAAAGACAGTCAACTATCAGCTAAATAAGAAACAGACCATGCCTCGAGTGATACCGTCCAGTGCATTTCATGTTATGGCACTAAAAAAGAAATGCACTGGTATGACGTTACTGTATATAAGCTAAGCATTACATCCTAAGCCAACGAACACTATGCACTATACAGTCTCGCCAAACTGGTTACAATGTGTCAGAAAGATTCATTTTCCCCCATAATATGCACTGTAAAATGTAAGAGCTAATTAAGCTGCAGTGTTACGCCTATTCATCACATCACTGTATGTAGTCTCAGTCAGTGGATTAATGGCAATTTGTACTACAGTGGCTTTGTCAGAACTGCAACATGGGCTGTTTGGTTTTTGTTATATGATGTTACTGGGATACAGATGTTTATACGTTATCAATCTGCAGCACTGTCCTGCTCTTCACGGTGTGGGAGCCAGAGATTAGTTTACTGGTATTGTGCCTTGGTATGTGTGAGCCAAGCTTACTTTCAGATGTTAGAGGTAGAGGACTCTGGTAGGCAAGATAGCCTAGGGGTGTTGACTCCCAGACAAAAGGTTGTGTTCAATTCACATCATTCCCAGCCTACATTTAGGCCTATGCGTAATTGAGAGAGAGAGAGAAAGAGAGAAAGAGAAAGAGAGAGAGAGAAAGAGATAGAGAGAGAGATAGAGAGAGAGAGAGATGTTTAACCCCAACCCTTCCTAACACTTCAAATTGTATTCACTGTACATTGCTTTTAAAAAGAGTGTCTTCTCATTGATACATTGTTTACTATCAAGAGGTAATGCCTTGCTGTTAATGTCTTGCTATCCCAGGTGGTGTTTCCAAATGGGTCTTTAATAAACTGTTGGCTATTACATTCTTGGCATTGTGAACACTTAGTTAAAACAAGCTCTATTCATCTCTGTGCCAAATAACTAGACTATATTGTAAATGTTCCCAAAACAATCATATTCTGAAAACCATAGCCCCCATTAAATGTTCGCTATGGTATACGGCTATAGGCGTTTGCCCTAAATTGTACAAGGAAGATATCTGCCATTTATGAGACATATAAAGGTCGAGATCAGTAGAAGCTGTATATGACATCACATGTCTTGGAATGCAACCCCTTTGACTCCAGAAAAATGTACTCCTTGTTTGTTTTTCTTAAATCTTTAATACGTTTGACCTCAGCAGTTTATATACGTGTTTGCATGTCTTTTCTTATCAGCATGAGAGAGAGACAGAGTATCTACAGTGTTGCGAAAAACCAACCAGTTGTAGGGACACACAGGGAATCTAAGGGTGGCATTGAAGTCATACATCTCTTGAGAAAAGGAGGGGTCCTCTTGAACTACAGGGAGTTGTACTAAACTGTACAACCTCTTAGATGTATTTTGTTTATGTTCTGCAGAATAGAGCAGCAGAAAATCTACAACATATTAGCAACACTGAATGAGTAATATGTTCAATCTAGCAAGGAACGTTTTAGTGATTATCTATAGTTCTTTCAACACACCTTATATAAAATGTGATATTGTTGTACAATACAATATACAATATGTTGTAAAATAAATAGGGCTTGGTGTTCTATATATTGAATTTGTTATATTTATGAATAGGTTTGTGTTGTTTAACATACAGTACATTTTCTTTAACTAATCTGACTGTAACACAGGCAATAACAGTGAAGGCATATATTAAGTTAATAACACAAAAGAATGTTCACATTCAAATCCTTTAAATTGCAATAATATGATGACATGTTGACATACAGTAGCCTTGAGAGATTAATGTGTTTCTTTACTCTAAAATAAAACTATTACTCGTACATAATGACTGATGATCAAATATAATTGGATTAAATGCAAGAGATGTTTTATGTCTTTCTTTTTTTAAGAATTGGACATTGCTTGCTGGGCCCTGGAGTGTGAGTTTAATAACACAGGCCATCACACTGATCTCAATGGGTTGGACCGTTTGATCGTCAGAAGGGGCCAGCCATTTTCAATCAACCTGACCCTTCGCTCTGGAGAATACCAGCCGGGAGCCAGCTCTCTTAACTGCGTTGTAGAAACAGGTATACGGAAAAGCACCTTGCTGTGTTGTCACTAATAAGATAAATAATTTACGTTATGTTTTGTGGTGCAGGAATTGATTTGAAATGTATTAAGTCTGACTTTACTTAAAGGAACTGTGTATGATCTTGTCTGCCACTAGAGGTCACTCTAAGCACCAGCAGATCAAAGTAAAACAAATGCTTTGTGGGCCACACACACACAAACATGCATTAACAGCACGAGCCGGCCGGACTGCTTATATGAAAACAGAACAGAGGAGCTTGGATTATAACACACACAGAGTGAGTTCTTTGCTCAGGACTGCAATTACTCCACTATATCTTTATATAGAAAATATTAGATTGCTGCTACAATCAAGTACGTAAGTAAGTAAGCAAGTAAAATGTATTTAGATAGCACATTTCACAGATAAAAATCACAAAGTGCTTCACAATTGTAAGGGAATACACAGCAATATAAAATACAAGACAGCACATGACACAAATAAATAACCAAACAAATGCACATAAACAAACAGAAATACATGTCAGACCGGCCTCACCACCCTACAAGCTAACTAAAAGCCTCCTTAAATAAAACAGTTATCAACTGTTTTTTAAAAGTTTCCCCCGAATCCAAGCAGCGTAGGAAACGGGGCAATGCATTCCACAACGTGCCACAGCCTGAAAAGAACGGTCCCTCTCGAGTCTTAAATGTAGTACGGGGAACAATTAAAAATCTCTGACCTGTTGATCCGAGACTAGAAAAGTATACATTTGTATACAGCAAGACCTTTAAGAAACAAGCATTGAGTTATTAGCACATATTGTCTTGCGTAATGTGTGCTACAGGTGTATGCATGTGGTTCCAGATTGAATTGAGTGTGACTTAACATTTGCAAATGTGCTAATAGATCAAATTTGAGGTTTCATGAAATGAGTGAAAAGTGAAAAGTCATTTCCTTCAGGATGTCAGGGGCAAAATGGAAACGCCTCCAATGTGTTTTGCTGAAGCTACTGGCATTGGGTGGTTTATTTTCCTAATGGCTTTTCCAACAGTAATAGAAAGTTCATTGTCTCTTAACTATTGTCTTGAAAATACAGTTGTGGAAAAACTGACGCCTTATGTATTGACCTTGCAGTTATTGCTAGGAGCCAATATCTCACTGGACTTGGAAAGGTTCCTTATATATAAAACACACAGGATAAGCGCTGAAATGAAGCCTCTCTTCAGTTAATGTTTGGATGAACATGGTATTGAACAATGTGTTAATACAAGAGACAATGTGGCCACAAACGCCAGCTGTTTGAAGAGGATATTGTGCTGACACAGTAGTTGGATAGGATGTGTGCAATCAAAGATAACATTAAAGTTCAAGTAGTTTTGAGTTTACAAATTTTAGCTTGAGAGTAGCTGACGAGGACTGCAATGCTGAATAAACACAAAGACACCCAGTTCACGTCTTTGAACTGAGGTGACAACTGATGCTTAAACCCCAGCTGTCTTTGGTTACATCTATGTGCCACTGGGCCATTGTTACTATCCTTGTGTGAGAAAATATTCCAGAAATGTTCGCTCTATTAGGGGGAGGGTCTGGGTAATGCTCTGGGAATGTATACCATCCAACTTAACATATCCCCGTGACGATACGGCTGCTTTAACCAGAGAGATTGGAAACAGAAAGGGTTCAACGGACAGCACTGTGCATTCGAAGGTGGGAGAGGGGGCTTCTCTCCCTTTATGCTGACCAGAACGACCCAGCGTTCCATGCACGTCAATGGGGAGGTCCACGGATATTAACATTATTTTATTGCCCATTATTTATCTTGGGGCGTTAAGGGGTATTTTGAGTAAATTACATGAATTCCCAAGTACCTACAGTACAATCAATCCTTGGCCACAGCGGCATTTCTGCTATAAACTCAATTTAGCTGTCTGGGCACTGCCTGCGTCCAGAGAGGCCGACAGTGATCCCAGGGCCCAGGACAGAATTGAACGAGTCAGAATAAATAATTATGTCCAAGAAGAGGTCATAACGTTGTATGTTTTAGTTTAGTTTGTAGCTATAGGCAATTCCATAGGAAAAATAACTTTATTTTCAGCCATGCATGGTAGATTTAGCTGTCTGGGCGGAAGCCTCTATTAAAATGCAATGCAATGCTCCATTTTGGTATTATTCCAGTATCTTTGCTTTAACCACGCACTGTGCTGCCCACCAAACACAGGTCCTTCACCTTCGGACAAAAATGGCACCCGGGCCTCTTTTGATTTGTCTGCCGCCGTCGACCCTTCCCGCTGGAGTGCTGCCATCATCAGCCCACCCGGGGACACGGTGGTCCTATCCATCTGTTCTCCTCCGGATGCCCCCATCGGCCGCTACACCGCCGCCCTGGGCGGGTCGGGGCATTTTGAGTTCATCCTGCTCTTTAACCCCTGGTGCTCAGGTGGGTGAGCGGACCGTATGTCATGCTGTCGAGCTACTGTACAGGTCGTGCATGGCACAGTACAGGTACGCTTATTATGCGTGCATAGTGTGTAGTGTGCTTTCACTCAGGGGGGAAAGTGTAAATATAGAGGCGTCATGGGGGATTACAAATCAGATTATGATGATGGTACTGTATCCATAGTAATAACTACTGTATGATCCTTTGCCGTGTCACAAAGAGATACTGGCAAGAGAACCGCTAAGAGCCTAAATCGTAGCATCAGCGTTTCAGCAAGATGTGTAGGGATGCGTTGCGATGACATAACTATACTACGTTGGTCTCTATATGCCTCCGATTAGGTGGTAAATGATAATAATACATTTTATTTTAGGACACCTTTCTAAACACTCTTACATAGTACGGTACATAGGCAAATATAAAGATCAATATAACACATAAATATAACTTATTTTGTTAAGATATATACTATGGTCTTTATGAACATGTGCATTTTTAGAAACAATATATAGTTAAATATAAAATATTTTTGAATCACTGAAATACAATTGCCAGCGTTGTTGCTGATGGTCATGTTTGTAGCAAAACATGCTAAAACAAGCATCTTATATATGCTGTATGCTATGCCAACCTATCCTATGCTATGTCCATCATGATATTTCTTGCTAACAGGGGATGCAGTTTACATGGACAATGAGGAAAACCTAAAGGAGTATGTCCTGTGTCAGGATGGCATCATCTTTCGAGGCACTTATAAAGTGAACATACCTTCTCCGTGGAACTTTGGCCAGGTACCAACATCAACAGTGCTGTTATCACTGAATAAACACACTTGCGTAGGATGAAGGATTCCATTGCCCAAAGCAAAACAATCACGATCAATTTTTCATCGTTTTTGTTTGTTTTTCCATCTCAAACGTAGATGTAGTGCTGTACTGTTTGCTTTTAACTTCCAAAATGGAAACCGTGATATCACTAACATGCTATTACAAGTTGTTTTTAAAGGAGGTGGAACAATTTAGTTCTGTTTTTATTATTTCTACTGACGTCCAGTAGCATTACAGAGAGCAGTCAGTGTTTTTGAACCCTACTTTATCTAATACAGGTTACACACACTTTATGTTTGTTGGTTCATTCAGTTTGAAACCGGCATCCTCGATGCGTGTCTGAGAATCCTGGACACGAATCCTAAATATCTACGCGATCCTGGTGAAGACTGCTCAGCCAGAAGAAATCCAGTCTACGTCATGAGAGTGCTGAGTGCCATGGTACAGTATGACGTCACAGTTCAGTTTACTATGAGAATGGAATTTAACAGACACGGTCCAGCAGACGGTACTTCCGCAGTAGATTTTTGGAGGGGGGGACTTTTCACCCTTTATGCAGACCAGAATGACCCAGTGTTCCGTGCAAGTCAATGTAGAGGTCCAAGGATCTCACCATACTATTACTCATGATTTATCTCTGGGGGCGTTAATGGGTATTTATAGTATATTACATTAATTCCCAAGTACCTACGATCTATCTGAGGCCACAACGGCATTCCAGCATTGAACTGTTTTGGGGTAAATTGACTTTGTTTCAGGCCATGCGTGGTAGATTTTGCTGTCTGGGCGCTGCCTACACGTCCAGTGAGGCCGACAGGGATTCCAGGGTCTGGGACAGAATTACAGAACATTTTAGGACCGCAATCACGGGTCAGAATAAATAATTATATCGAAGAACAGGTCATAACGTTGTATGTTTTAGTACGTAGCTATAGGCAATGCCAGAGGCTTCTGTCCATCTTTTGCACAAATTGTGTGAGCAAACATTCTACCACTTTCATTTGATATAGTCATATATAACTAGTCATACATGACATTTTTAAAATTTAATTAATTAAATTAATGTAATTTATAATGTGTAAATGTGTATTTAGGCTAAAGACAAGTTTCTAAACATGTGTACAGTATAGCGCGTGCACCCCCTAGCAAACACACCTTGACAAAATTTGGACAGACTCTGCTAAAATCTAAATCTCCAGACAGAAAATAAAAACAGCGTGTAGCCTACATAGCCTGCTACACAAAGACTCACAAACTTTTTTTTAACAACGCACACATTATATACACCTATTATATACACATTACTAATGTGTATAGATGCTCTAACCGTCTGTGGTCACTGCACTGCCAATGCGTTTGGGACATTATGCCAGGGTCAAGCGTCTAACGCTCTTGCTTGCGAATTCACTGATCATGTCCTTAAAGTCAACATTTTGACTTTTACGTCAGCCCCCACAGCTAAATGCTGTTAGTGACACGCCCACATAAGAAACCGGAATCGTGACATTTTTTCATCTTGTTATTATTCAAATATATTTGACTATACTGCGCGTTGCCACGGCGCTACTGTACCACGCAGTCTACAAAACTCAGAGGTCCGGGCGCTTTTCTTGCCTCGCAGGTGAACTGTAATGATGACAGAGGGGTGCTGCAAGGGAGGTGGACAGGCGACTATGAAGGTGGTTTGAGCCCCATGTCCTGGACGGGCAGCGTGGAGATCCTGCAGAACTGGGACCACAGTGCGTGTGAGCCTGTCCGCTATGGCCAGTGCTGGGTGTTTGCTGCTGTGGCCTGCACAGGTACAGTACAGCACTATTTCTACAGCAAACCAGTGTAGAGATTAAAAAACAATAAAACATGCATACATTCATATACAGTACAGTACTTTATACTGTATATGCAGCCGCGGAATAAATTAAGAGGCCGCTGCACATTCTTAAAAATTGTATAATAAATTGAAATATATATAACATGAATAGAAATATTCTATAAACATACTGTAACTCTAAAAATAAATATTTTACATGTAAGTTAAACATGTAAATGTATAAAACGTAAAAATCTGAAACTGCTGCAGTGGTCTCTTAATTTTTTCGGCAGCTGTATGTATGTATGTATTTATGTATGTATGTATGTATGTACAATATGTATGTATGTATGTATGTATGTATGTATGTATGTATGTATGTATTTATGTATGTATGTATGTACAATATGTATGTATATATGTATGTATGTATTTATGTATGTACAATATGTATGTATGTATGTATGTATGTATGTATGTATGTATGTATGTATTTATGTATGTATGTATG
>JAODLL010021096.1:0-5000 GCA_026546735.1 Forbesichthys agassizii
CTCTCACTCTCCGCCACCCACCCCCCCCCCCCCCCCTCCATCCTCTGAACCTTTGGCCTGCGGCCATCTGCTGCTCCATGGCTGTGCACCTTGCTCACCTTTCCTCCCCTGATCTCCGCTTGTACAGTTGCCTGCCGCACCTAGTCTACGTTTTTAATCAACCACACAAACACTTATTTTCAGGGAGTAAAAACGAAAAGAACATTGCTGACAACGCCTTGAAATAACAGCCATGGAGAGGGAGAGAGGGGTGGGTGGGGGCGATAAAGATAGATTATAATTGAGAGGCAGGACGAATAAGGGGGAAAGGGGGTTGGGAAAAACGAGGCAAAGAAAATGGAAAATAAAAAATAGATGATCGGCGAGATTGAGAACAAGTAGAACGGGTTGTAGAGAGAGACTGGTAGAGGCACATCCATTTTGCGAGGAACTGTAACCTGCTGAGCCAGGAGAATGGTAAGGTGGTACAGAGGTGCGTACACGGAAAGCGACACTCACTCATTCATGCACAATACTACTTTTTAAACTTACACACACACACACACACACATAGTACAAGGTAGACAGATATAGATGCAAACATTCCTATTAAGCCATATATTAAACAACACACACACAGACATAAGTTATATCACATTCATTAACACACGTGTACATCAGTAATCAGCATGAAAACCATTAACTAGGATTTTTCACATGCACACGCACACAACATTCATATTCCACAAATAGATTAGCTGGGACACTTTTTTATCTTTCCGAATGGAATCTTTCCAATTGAAGATTTCTGGTTACCAGTTTACAAGGATCGTCACCTTATCGGGTCTGGTGTTTACATGCACCATCGCAAGTAATCGGAATTAATGTTTACAAGGATCGTCACCTTATCGGGTCTGGTGTTTACATGCACCATCGCAAGTAATCGGAATTAATGTTTACAAGGATCGTCACCTTATCGGGTCTGGTGTTTACATGCACCATCGCAAGTAATCGGAATTAATGTTAAATATGCACACATTATCTAGCTCATAATTTAAACAAGCGTAAGTCTGGCATGCGCATTAGAACACAACCAGGAATTAATCGGGTTTAACTGTTTACATGGTAGAATTATTCTTTCAATTGGGTCATAGAACGGGTTATACTACCCCTCTTCTTTGGAATAAAATGTCAATTGAGTTGGCCGTTTCTCTTCCGATCGTGGTGTTTACATGAAGTATTTTCTTTCAGGTTGGGCTTTGAACCCGATTCCAATCTGAATAATAAAGTCCATGTAGAGAAGTAGAGTCACTCCGTGTGGCAGGAAAGCAATGGCTGCTGCTGGGAGGTTCAGTGTTGGCCACGTGCTGTGCACACAACCCATATCGCTCTTTTAAATTGCACCCAACTTTCCCTATTGCCTGTGATCACATCGCCTTCCATTGCACATCATTTACTGCCCAGGCCCTGGCTTTCTGCTGCGTTGCTACCAGCCAGACAGGCTTTGCAATACAGCAAACATGCAGAGACAATCCTGGAAGAGTTTATGAGTAAGTGTATGTGGCAGATATACTCAGTTTCCACTTTATTAGCTATAACTGCCAGCTAATAGCTAATGCAATGCAGAACATGTGGGTCGGTTTGAGCAAGTCAGAAACTGGTGGTGTCCTGTGGACTTGATGTCTGGGCCTGCCTGGTACAAGCTGACAGCGAGGTGACAGCCACTGAAATAACAAGAAGAGTCTCTCAATTTGAATGCGTTGGACCTTGAAGTGGATGGGCTACAGCAGCTGTACCTAATGAAGTGTTCAGTCTCTCGTGCAATATTCCATCAATACACAACGCTGTGTGTTTGTAGATGCACTCAGGTTTTTTCTGGATGTGTGGGTGTGCAAAGGTCTGTGCTCAATATTATTGGATGTTTTTATTTATCTAGCCCTATAGCAGCAGAAGCAGCAGCAAACTAATGAAGACATTCTAACTAATCAGCACAACTAATTCCACTTCAGCCACAGAGGATGGTTCATCAATTAATTCAGCTGCTGCTGTGGATACAAATGGATAAACATATTTAAAAATAACAGTGACGTAAACCTGTTCAGTGTGCACATTTACATATTCACGAAACAGTAACTCTACTGTTGTATATGTAAATGTGCACACTGTTAAGAACAGGTTTATTTTTGATTCACACTTGATTAAAATAGATTATTAGTGCAAATAATAAAGTTCTGATACCCATCTTAAACACTAAAGCTTCTGGCTTTGAAGGACACTTCACGCTTCAAAATGGAAGGACAGACACACACACATCAAAAGGCATAAGTGTATTGTACATTACACACAATCCCATGCTCGATGGTCATGCATAGGCACGAGCAGGCTAGCTACTGCTGCAAGATGCACGAACACAGACGTGAGGTATTGATGTAGCAGGGGAGATCAAAGAGAGCTGTATTGACTTTTATTCCAACATCATCGCTGTCTCTTTGATGGTGTTGACCTCGCTAGGCTGCTTGTGTGTTTGTGTGTGTGTTTGCAGGAAAGGCATGGTGCTGTATGAGGCTCATTACCAAACTGAATTACAATCACACAAAAACACTTTTCTATCAGAGAGCATATACTGTATATTTTTTTGCTTCTTTATTCCAATTATACTGTATATCATTATTGCCTTATTTTCTTTTCTGCTCAATTTTATTATGTTGTAGTTAAGTCTCTGCTTTGATGAACTGAAATTCCTAAATAATCCAACCTTTATATGGCTTTATTGTATGTAAATGTATCAAGTTAGACACTGTGAGCTCAACCGCTTACATATGAGCACCTTCCCTTACAGCCACTCTCACTTATAAATGCTCTTATCACAGACCAGAGACACACTCTCCACACCACTTCACCATTCTGAATTCTGCTGCTATTAAAGAAATATAATCTTACCATAACTCAATAACTCACATGACTCAAAATAAAAGATGAACTTTTGCTATTGTGTTAAACATTATTGTCTTTGTTTGTTGTTTGCTTGTTTTAGTTTGGAAGTCCAAGCAATACTAAACTGTGTTTTTTCTAATTTTGGTTGGTTTTTTTGTGTGTTTAATTTCAGAAAACGCTGTCTTAGTCAGTTTTCCATTCAAATTTTACTGAACATTTCTCATAAAGTAGTCAAATGAAAGTGCACACCAATGATGGATTCTATTACAGTAATAACACATATTATTTATATGGCCCAACAAGATATTAGCAGCAAAATTCTAGAATGGGCTAGTTTATCATTTAGTAGCTAACAATTTGTGGTGTAACTCTTAGTGCATCGTGGAATTTCCTCACTGCTTCCGCCAACAGTTGGCCATACATGGCAATACTGGAGTGGTACGATCCAGTTGCCAAACCTACGATATGCTAGGACCTTATGAGATACATTTGAATGTCCAAGCCAGGTGTCATATGTGAAACCTCACCGTTTTATATCTGCTGTAAATATGTGTAGCTTACTGTAGTTCTACAAACTGGAGCCAAACATTTCCATAATTCCTAACGAATGACTGCCATACCTGCTGCTATGTGATCTTGGCCCAGTTTAATTTTTAAGGATCCTTTGTGAGGCAGAGCAAGCGGAAACTGTTGATGTACTTTTTCACACGCAGATGTATTAGTAGCCGTGCATCTCTCTGCAATGTATCTGTGTGTGAGATAGATAGAGAGGAAATGACCGAGAGCAAGGCAGCAGCTCCTCTGGGATCCTGTGCTGCCAAACTCATTACCAAACTAACTCTCTCTCTCTCTCTCTCTCTCTCTCTCTAACCACACTGTCTATCCATCCCTCCCCTGGCCAGCAGCAACCCAGAAACTACATGTGGGTCACAAAACACATGACACCCTGCTGAGAGAGAGAGAGAGAGATGTGCTCATTGTGTGTCAGATGGCAACATTGTGTGTGTGTGTGCTTCATTCCGTCCCACAGCATATATGAACATGAACATGTACAGATGTATTCTGTTCATATTCTTTTCAACGTATTTTCTGCATTTCTCCTCTGTCCATCACATCCACCCAACCTCCCCCTCCCTCTCTCTATTACTTTCACACACACAAAACCTTATTGGAGCAGGTATACTCATATTACTGTCTGCACATTTATCTTCATTGTGAGTGTCTTCCCCATTCATTTACAGTAAGCAAAGCTTACCGTACCGATAACAACCTCTGCTGCCCTCTACTGTACATAAAGCACAATGGTTTTTGTTTGCTAACACCCTGATAGGTAAGAGCCTATATGCTGTCTGGAATGCAGTAAACTAACCAGACCCAAAATTCATGTTGTGCTCATGGAAAACTGAGCTAGAGAGCCATTACATTTACTACAAAGCCAGGCTAGTAGTAATATCTAACATTGTCATAGGTTGAGAGAGATGCAAGAAGGTAAGCTAGGCTACACTTTGACATTGGAAATGTCAAATTCAGTAAGACAATTAGCCACGACAACTAGAAAGATGTGAATTACAAATTCCCACTAGATTCTGAACATCTATCTACCTATCTATCTACATACATTATCTATCTATATACAAAGTTAGGTAGATATAGATACAGACAGGCAGCCAGACAAAGAGACAGACAGGCAGACATACAGACAGACAGACAGACAGAAGAAAAGCAGAAGCGGAGACTGCGTTAAACTGGGAGGATTGGAGCACTGACACAGAAAGAGAAGTGACATGAACAGAGACCAAGAGGGGGGTCAGCGCTGATTTCCTGCCTCACAGACAGACACAGGGCGGGACCCTCCCCTGGGCAATGCCAGAGGGGGCCCCTGCCCTGGGCAATGCCTGGGCGAGACCCTCCCCTGGGCAATGCCAGGGCGAGACCCTCCCCTGGGCAATGCCAGGGCGGGACCCTCCCTTGGGCAATGCCAGGGCGGGACCCTCCCCTGGGCAATGCCAGGAAGTACCCGATTAAAAACAAGGGCGAGGAAAGGGAGGAAAATATACATTATTATTGGCAATGATCAGGGGGAGCCA